>JAXGGA010007620.1:0-61560 GCA_038373865.1 Uloborus plumipes
GGTTTATTTGGTTTGTGCCAGATCTGGCACACCGTGCAGTGAAGGGTTAATAAATTAGTACTGTTGCTACAACTTTTGCTAATGATTGAAACATGTCATCACTTTTTGTGTAAAACTATATTCATTCAATTATGTTAACTTTTAATCTCTTTAGTAGTGATTTTAAGTAAGAATTAAAAAGACATTTTCCTTCACGACAAAATACTTTTTAATCCTTAATCAAATAACAGTGAGTAAACACGTTGGCGTTTTTTATTATTAAATTGAATGCAATAAATACAGCTTGAAAAAAAAAAGGCAGCGATAAAAATTTTGAGCCTAAAGCGATCAGAGTAGCACCAACATCATAGTCTGGTTGAGTCACTATGTGTCGCGTTGAATGAAAAACGATTAACTTTAAAAAAGAAATTAAAAAAATAAAAAAGGGCTCCGAAAATACTTTAAATTTCAGTGCAGTATTTTCATAACATGCATTTGGCACAAAATTTCTTCGGGTGATTTGCTTCTTTTGAACTTTTCTTTCTTTTTTTTTTTTTTTAACTAAAATTTTGTACATGTTAAAAACGTAGTGATTACCTTTTAGTTGTCAGAGGTCTTTCTTACTATTTTTTCTTTCGTCATTTTTAACAAGAAGTTATGTCAAGAACTACACGAGCCTACTTTCCCGTACATCGATATCGGCATTCTAGCATCTGATAAATATTCTATTAATTATCTGAAACTGAAAATTATGTCAAACATACCTGTATAGCACTTAAAGCTGATTTCTAAAAGCAAGATATACCCCTCTCATCAGATGAAATAGACACGTAAAAAGTAAATAAGCGAGTAAATAAAGTTTTGTCGCACCATTTAAAGAATGTAACTGTCATAGTTCTTCCGTAGAATAATTCCACAATCGTTTTTAAAAGAGTAAAAAATAAATAAAAGAACAAAGAACATCAAAACACATTTTATCAAAGAAAGAAAAAAAAATCTTTCGTTAATAAAATGTCTCGAATTTCATTTTTAATACGTTGCCAGTTAATAAATATAAATAAAGAATAAAATGCTCTCTGTGAATGAAAAATTTTTGTTAACAAAAAAATCGTCTGCCGAAAAAAACAATAATAATAATAATAAATTAAACAAAACAATTAAATAAATAAACAAAAAATCGCCTGCCCAGTCAGTCATTTTTTCTGAGCCTGCATTTCCGCCGTGTTTGCGGAGTCAGAGTCGGAATCAGAGTCCTCACAGAAGACTATTCAGAAAAGTACTTTACAATACATTATTTATCAAAACCATTTTCTTACAAAGTTAGTTTGAAGGAAATCTGACTTTAAGTTCAGAATCAACATTCAATTTAAATTTCCCCGTAGGCGCTCATGTTAAAAATTTTTCTGAACGGTTCATCATTGAACGAAAAATGGTTCAAATTGAAAAGTGAAATATGGGAATGAGTCTCTCCAAGCTCTTTCGAACTGAACGGTTCACTTAAAAGTTATTGGGTGGGGAAAGGTTATTTGAACGGTGCAATGTTAAACGAAAAAATGTTCAAATTGAAAATTTAAATATGGTAATGAAGTATCTTTGCCGAGATCTTTCGAACAAAATAAAGTTTATTTAAATCGGACTGTTCACTCAAAAGTTATTAGGGGTGGGAGCTTGTTTGAACGGTTCAATGTTGAACGAAAAATTGTTCAAATCGGAAATTTAAAAACGGGAAAGAAGTATTCTTGATAAGATCTTTCGAACAAAAAAAAAGGTGGTTCAAATCGGACTGTTCACTGAAAAGTTAGCATCGCGGGACAGGTTGTTTGAACGGTTCAAAACTGAACCAAAAATTGTTCAATCGAAAAATCAAATATGGGAATGAGCTGTATTCTCCGAGATCTTTCCAACAAAAAAAAAAGTTTATTCCATTCGGATGGTTCACTCAGAAGTTATTAGGTGGGAAAGGTTGCTTGAACGGTTCAATGTTGAACGAAAAAATGTTCAAATTGAAAATTTAAATTGGTAATGAAGTATCCTTGCTGAGATCTTCGAACAAAAAAAAATTATTTAAATCGGACTATTCACTCGAAAGTTATTAGGGGTGACAGCTTGCTTGAGCGGTTCAATGTTGAACCAAAAATTGTTTAAATCGGAAATATAAATACGGAATTGAAGTATCCTTTATAAGATCTTTCGAACAAAAAAAAATGTTTAAAGCGGACTGTTCACTCAAAAGTTAGCATCGCGGGACAGGTTGTTTGAACGGTTCAAAGTTGAACCAAAAATTGTTCAATCGAAAAATCAAATATGGGAATGAGCTGTATTCTCCGAGATCTTTCCAACAACAAAAAAAAAAGTTTATTCCATTCGGATGGTTCACTCAGAAGTTATTAGGTGGGAAAGGTTGCTTGAACGGTTCAATGTTGAACGAAAAAATGTTCAAATTGAAAATTTAAATACGGTAATGAAGTATCCTTGCTGAGATCCTTCGAACAAAAAAAAATTATTTAAATCGGACTATTCACTCGAAAGTTATTAGGGGTGACAGCTTGCTTGAGCGGTTCAATTTTGAACCAAAAATTGTTCAAATCGGAAATATAAATACGGGAATGAAGTATCCTTGATAATATCTTTTAAACAAAAAAAAAATTGTTCAAAGCGGACTGTTCACTCAAAAGTTAGCATTGCGGGACAGGTTGTTTGAACGGTTCAAAGTTGAACCAAAAATTGTTCAATCGAAAAATCAAATATGGGAATGAGCTGTATTCTCCGAGATCTTTCCAACAAAAAAAAAAAAAAAAAAAAAGTTTATTCCATTCGGATGGTTCACTCAGAAGTTATTAGGTGGGAAAGGTTGCTTGAACGGTTCAATGTTGAACGAAAAAATGTTCAAATTGAAAATTTAAATACGGTAATGAAGTATCCTTGCTGAGATCCTTCGAACAAAAAAAAAATATTTAAATCGGACTATTCACCTCAAAGTTATTAGGGGTGACAGCTTGCTTGAGAGGTTCAATGTTGAACCAAAAATTGTTCAAATTGGAAATATAAATACGGGAATGAAGTAGCCTTGATAAGATCTTTCGAACAAAAAAAAAAAAAAAAAAAAAAAAATTGTTCAAAGCGGACTGTTCACTCAAAAGTTAGCATCGCGGGACAGGTTGTTTGAACGGTTCAAAGTTGAACCAAAAATTGTTCAAATCGAAAAATCTGTACTCGCCGAGATCTTTCGAACAAAAAAAAGTTTATTCCATTCGGACGGTTCACTCAAAAGTTAATAGGTGGAGAAAGGTTACTTCAACGGTTCAATGTTGAACCAAAAATTGTAAAATTGAAAATTTAAATACGGTAATAAAGTATCCTTGCCGAGATGCTTCGAACAAAAAAAAGTTTGTTTAAATCGGACTGTTCATTCAAAAGTTATTAGGGGTGACAGCTTGTTTGAACGATTCAATGTTGAACGAAAAATTGTTCAAATCGGAAATGTAGATACGGTAATGAAGTATCCTTGAAAAGATCTTTCAAACAAAAAAAAGTTTGTTCAAATCGGACTGTTCATTCAAAAGTTAGCATCGCGGGACAGGTTGTTTGAACGGTTCAAAGTTGAACCAAAAATTGTTCAAATCGAAAAATCAAATATGGGAATGAGCTGTACTCGCCGAGATCTTTCCAACAAAAAAAAGTTTGTCCAAATCGGAATGTTCATTCAAAAGTTATTAGGGGGGACAGACAGACCGACCGACCGACACGCAAATTCCCCATCTCAATACCCTACTTTCAAAATTTTAATTTTTCGATATTCATTTTACCTTTTTATTTTTTTCTCTTGGCGTTTTTTTTTTTTTTTTTTTGACTTGGCGATATTTCTTTTTTGACTTGGCGATATTTTTTAACTTGGCGATATTTTTTGGATTTGGCGATATTTTTTTGGATTTGGCGATATTTTTTTAGATGCATTAAGCTACTTTTCATACTTTCTTCGTCTTTCTTTTATTTTTAATGGGAAAGTAGGCTAAAAATGATTGTAGATTAGTCATAGCTGAGAGAACTTATATGTGCTGTGCATTGTATTGAAGTGTAGAATAAATATAAAGCATATAAAGGAAACATTAATATGTTTCTCAACATATCAAGAAATTTCTTTATTATTTGTTCAAATGGAGTGCAATAAGTTATTGCAATAACTGTATTATAAAACTGATTTAATAATGTGCAAAGTGTATTCATTTGAAACACTCAAAGAAAAGTTATTTTTCTGCAGTATGCAAGAAATTGTGAAACCGCAAAAGTCACTAACGTATGAATAAAAGTGATAAACCAAACACATCACCCTAATTATTCAAACGAGACAATTTCGAATATTCTGCCAATTAATTTTAAGGTTTAACATTTTTTAAAAAGAGCAATGATTATGTGTCTCGAGACACTGCATTTTTCAATACGTAACCAAAAGCGACATTTCCTTCGAAGTTTAACTTTACGTTAAAGTTGAGCGTCGCAAACGTTTCGCCATATCATATACATCACTTTGAAATGCATTTCAAATTCAGACAGTAGAAGAAAGAAGAAAAGCTAAAGGGAAAAATCAATAATTCACAATCTTTGACTAATATATATATATATATATAAAAACCTCATAAAACTTTCCCTATCTGTGATACCACAAAACTTTTTTCCCCCCAATACAGCCATTGAAATTTTGAAAAGACCTCCACCGTTCCATAAAGAAAGTTCCGCGCAAAAAAATGGCGGAAAAGATATTTTTAAATCGTTTAACGTTCGCGACCAACTTATATCTCTGAACATACTTCAGGATTTTCCCGAGAAAAAAAAAATCCTCGAGCTTCAGGCAAAAATTTTCCTCGAAACAGCGTCAAAAAGTTTTTAAAAAACCAGAGAAAATTGTCTGTAGATATCCCCATGTTTATGTTAATAGCCGATAACTGGAGCAGTGGAAGGAAAATCGAGGCCTTTTTGCACTTCGTAAAGTATTAGCCATTTCTTTCTCGTGTTTATGTCTTTCAAAAGTGAGGCACAAAAGAATTATATTTTCTTTTTATCCATTACTTTGCGGTGATTATTTTCAACTTTCTGGTAAATCGACTTTGGCGATCTGCTTTGAAAATTGCGTCTTAGCGACAAAAAGATCATTTTGTGCGTTTAATGGTTTTAGGAAATATTTAATAATGAATATTTATATTTAAAAATGCGTTTTTTGATGCTTTTTAGGTATACTTTTTGCAAACGATTAAAAATGCATTAGTAACGGCAAAACATCACAGTGTGAAAATAAATAGCGTAAACTCATCATTTACGAGTTTAAAAAAATCTTCACTAAAATATCTTATCCATAATCATATCCATATTTTTCATTCTTTTTTAATTCTTAGAAACTAAGTACATAATTTATTAATTACAGTGGTAAAGAATTATGATGGTTATCATTTGAAATAAATAACTAAAATATCATTATTTTTTAGAAAAATTATAAATGTTAAATTCATCAACTTGACATGACACTAATGAAATTTTATAAATAAATTGTTTCACTACAACTGAACTTTTTGTACTTGAAATTAAAATACTATACCATATTTGAATCGGCAGTTTGAAGAAGGGAGCGAAGACCAAAATTTCAAAATTGGGTTTTCTCGAGATTGTTTATCTCCTACTGTGGATACACATGTTAATGAGAAGAAAAGAACCAAAACCAACCTCCAACATTGATTGACGCAGCTTTTAAATCTATGTGAGTTGAAAGAAAGGAACAAGTCCGGTCTTAGTTCCATTCTTCTAATTAATTACGCAAACCTATGGCTAGGGAGCGGCACTGTTGCCGTGAATCTTTATCACTCGGTTGGATAACAAATTCTATCATAACATATATATTTTGTTTTGATAAAAAATTCAGTTTGGAAATTTCTTAGTGAAATTTCTCAAATATGTCATCCGTGTTTAGTAAACATATTTTTTAATTATTTTTCTGTTCTAATCATTTTTTTAAATTTTGTTACAATAATCTGCCATTAAACAAGGACTTTTTCAAACAAACATCATACCTGTAAACTGTTTTACTTGAAAATCCCTATAACATCGAATCAGTTTGAAGAAGGGAACAAATCCAACGACTTTGATGGCCCGTAAATCCTTACATACAATGGATAAACTCAAGATGTAAAATACATCCAATTACTTTAAAGGTAAATAATGCTACATTTCATTTCACATTTTATTTTACACTCCAGGGTCCCCCGTACCTACCACAGCTTTGTGGTTTAACCGGGATAGGGCCCTGAAGAACGCTCTGTTCTTATTTTTGAACCAGAACCTAGGGTCGAGCAAACCCTAGGTTCTATCACCCCCAGAGGTATCGTTTCACTTGGAGGACTTTGTGACCACGACATTTTTAACGCCTCCCATCCACCATTAATCATTGCGGTGGATCTTTGATCGGTTGGGATCAAACCCGGGTTCCTCCGGACACGAGTCCGACGCCTTACCGATCGGGCTACCACGGCCCTAAATAATGCTACAAATGAATCAAAAAAAAAAAACAATTCAGTATTTTAGAAGGTTTTTTTCGATTTCCCAAAAAACTACTTTTTGGATTTGTTTCCTTCTTCAAACTGCCGATTCATTTGTAGTCTATGGGCATCGCTAATCCAACTTTCAAACCAGCATTCATTTTTTAAAATATATTTATGAACAATACAACTAAAGGGACAAAAATTCGTGAATATTCGCTAAGGAGAAAGAAGTGTCTACTACATCAGTGCTGCTGAAAATTTTGGGTTTTTAAAAGATTGTTATTATTATCAGTATTATTATAAATATTTTTGTTGTTTCAAGATAATGTTTTTAAGCAATAGAAATGAAAACTATGAATGTACTATAAAGAAAATGCTAGTTTTATTTTTATTTTCAAGTTTTTGTTCAAAACTAATAAGTATCACACGATTATTTTTTAATAAAAAGGTTTTAATTTGTTGTGTGTAAGTCAATTACTCTTTGACTATTCAAAAAGTATCCATTTTGTTTTAGGAAACTCGATAGGAAATTTGCTATAAGTTTCCCTTTTTTAGTTATGCACCCTTGAATTGAGGGTGCGATGTAATTGAGTTAAAGACTCGTAATTTTTCACTCTAACAGAAATGTCATAATAAATAAATCTTTTAAACCAAGAGGTTTTCGTTTACGCCAAATTTTGGGAAACTAAGATGGTAATCTATGTTAAAATTGCAGTTGAGTGTTTTCTTCAAAATGAAAAGTGTTGAAATATTATATTTCAATATAACACTGCAAAGTCTATCTCCATGTGTTTCTTGCAATTTGCATGCATTATTATAGTAATTGAAAAATAATAATTCTGTCTAGAAACAAATTAGTAAATTCTCCGTTTCGTCAACTTTTCTGGCTAGTTGCGGGACTGGGAGATAATATCTTGTTTCAATAATTTTCGTTTTGTTCCTTAAGTTTCTAGCACTTGCAACTTTTCTGTTTTACTGCATTAGGGAAAAAGGCATTTTACATCATTTTTTTAATCACAAAGAATGTTCTGTATTTTTTTTCTTAACTTTTTGAGTCGTTTGCGCGGTCGGAAAATACTCTCCGAATTTAAATATTTCTCTCTATACCAATCGCAACTTTGTCCGAGCAATAGAGACTCAATTTTGTGTCTGCTCCACTCTAATGTACTAATAGAAGTAAGACTGAAACTCTGCATCAAAATTCTACAACCAAAAGGGTTTTGAATTGCGTTATTAGAAATGCACTAGAATGTGGTGTAGAAAAATATAAGTGCTTCGTAGGTACTAAAAAAATATCATAAATCGAGTACCAAAATGTATGCCCCAAAATGTTCGGCGTAACTGTTTCAAAAGCGTTTTCGAACACTCTCGAAGTGTGCTTAGCTTCAGAAATGCTCTGAAAACTCAGTGTTTCAAAAGAAACACATGTGCCGGTGTGAAAAAGTGTGTTTTAAAACATAGCACATGCACAAACGTTCAAAAAGTTTTCAAAAAGTTTTTTTTAAGATTTGCAGCAACGTAAATCAAACCATACATGAGCACCTAATCTTTTCGCAATTCAGCACATAATCTTCTAAGGCACCCTTAGAAGGATTTTTTGTTCATGGCATTAGTCAATACTATTTAGGGATGAAAACAAAAGTCTTCGACCTTTGTTTACCTTTGTCACGGTCTTCGGTCACGTTTAGTGGGATTTAACTCTTTTCCAGAAAAGTCTTATTTTCAAAAATATATTTGGTTTTTGAAGTTTTAAATTTGAATATTTGGTTTGTTTACGTGATGCATCCTCGCCTGTAGGTGTTATATTTGAAAAAGGATCATAGTGGTTAATGCATTAAACTTTGGTTATATATTTTAGCCTTCATTGCAAATCATGCTTTCATTTAGAAATGTGAACAGTATGTATACATTGGTAATACCAGCTAATGTTTGAATAATTGCTCAAAATATTTGAATAATTACTCCCACATTTAAGTCTGATTTGTTATGCATATCCAAGTTCTTTACGGAAAACTTCATTTTTATTACACAGCAATAGAATCTAGTAACAAAAATCTATGCATATTGAGCTGTTAATATAAAAATAATCTGAATGTAAAATAATAAAGAGAAGACAAAATATAAAATAACTAGTATATACGTAAATTACTAGTCTAATAAATATTTTTCTAAATAAATTTAGTTTTGTTGGTATTGATTATATTTTTTGTGGGTAATCATTTTGAGGGTATTTCATCTGCAGCTGAGCCCGCTTTTTAAAATTGTCTTTCGTGGCAAAATTGCTATATCATTAAGTAGGCTCGACTTTATTAGCTTACTATTTTTGCATTTAAACGTTTTGCACCTAAAACATGTATCACCACTCAATTTAAACTTCGCTTTTAGGATTTATATTTTAGAGCATCATTTACACTTCATAAAGTTTTTTTGAAAAATCCAGAAACTGTATGCCGAATAACTTTGCGAAACATCAAAGCGTTTAAATTGTTTCTTAAAAATTTTAAATGAATAAAATACAAATTTTATATATTAGCTCAAGTTTACGGGTATGCATCGGGGGAAAATATAAGACATAAACTTTTTTCTAAAGTTAAAACTATGAAATGAAAGTGTGCAAAAACATGAATGCCAGTAAACTGGTACAAAATTTCAAAAGAAAGCCCCAATGAATTGTAATTATGCTTACTTCTTAAGCTATTACGACATAAAATGACACTGTTAATTTATTTAAGATAATTATTAATAATTTCTTTACCATTCCTTTAAATGTTTTTTTCAACTCTTCTCTTTAATCAAGCATATTGCAGACTTGCCAGATAGGAGGGGATATCCTATTTTCTTTTCCCTCTATAATGCTTATGTGCATTAGATGTTATTGCAGTAAGCAAATATAAAATATTATTACCTTTGAAAAGCTTTGAGTACCACGGCAATTTAAAATTACGATAAATGAAATCTACCCCCCCCCCCCCGAATATTGAAAGATAATCATGCGCACGAGTGAGTTGATGCGAGATGGAGCATAATAAATGTACACTGCGATGCAAAAGTTTAGACAAAATGCAAATATGTGAATAAAAAGAAAACTATTCAACGAAATTCTTTCAAAGTTCTACTGCTGGTACACAATATGGTCCCAAATACGTGTCTGGAGTTCTTATAACTATAACTGGAATCAAATTTTGGATATTACAAAAGATATTTTTTTACATTATTGCAAAAGTTTAGACAATAGTCAGATTTTATGCAAATATCCCTTGAAATGTGATTGGTGGAGGAAATGCGGTGCTGTATTATTCATTTATAAAGTGCAGAAATTGCTGAATAAATAATCAAAATCTCAAAAGCTCTTTAGTTCTCGTGTAAAGAAGATGAGAAAATTTGGAAGCCGAAATTTGAAAATGAACCTACTTTATTAATTTTTTGTCTTTTAAATCGGCTCTAGTATGGTAGTACATTGTTTTTTACTTTGTGGAGAGCAAATTTAGACATGCGTATCGATCAAAAAGTCCAAGAAAAATTATATTTCTTAAGGATGAAGGAATTGAAAAAACGGCTCAAACTGACGATTCGCCCCTTAATCCTAACTAGGGATGCACCGATAAGCAAATTGGCCGATTACCGATTACCGATTAATCGGCTATTGATAATCGGCCGATTAATCGGCCAAGCCGATTACTGATCAAAATTATTATTTTTAATACTACCACTATCATCATCACTGTTTTCCATTCTTTTTTTCTTTTTCTTTTTCTTACGATTCCGATTTTAGAAATAGTTACTACTTTTTTTTAGAAAAAAAAAGTATTTTTTCCTAACTTCAAAATAATTTTAAAACTTTATCCAAGTTCAGTAAACCAATTTTCAAACCTTTGAACCGGTATTATTGTTAATGAAATTACCATCACACATGACATATTTAACACGTTGTTAATTTTGGTAACTAGGCATGAAATTTAAAAAAGAAGAAATAGGGGAGGCTTTGGTGTGAGAACTTTAATTTAGGGGATCTTTCAATTCAAATTTATTGTTCAATTATTAGAAGCCACTAAATTCAAGACTTATTCTTTGTGAAAATTAGAGGTCTTCAAAAAGTGTTATAAGAAAAAAAGTATTGAGACATAAAAAATATAGCAAAATTGTCTCTATGTGTGCATTTATTCAAAACTGAAAATTAATTAACTAAAAAATTTATAACAACTGTGAGGATTATTTTTTTTAATATTTCGAATTTATAACTTGGAATTTGTTATATTTTTACTCACTATACTTTCCTGCTACGTGTTGTACGTTTGTTTGAAGAAAAAAGTTCCTGTTAATAAATTTTTTTATCTAAGTTTCTTTTTCTAGGCACATAAAAAGTAATTTTATTTAGATCATAATTTCACTAATTATAAATAAAATGAAATACTCATGTTTTTGTATTCCAATTTAAAAGTTCAAGAATTTAATTATTCCTAATAGTGTCATATGAATATCAGCCGTGAGGGTAATCTTTTTATATTGAATTCAGTTTTATGTACTGTATGACCTATTTGTGTTTTTTATTTACTCTGTGCACTTTCATACTACATGTTATAGTAAGGATTGCAGAAAATTATTTATTTACAGTTGATAATATTGTTTATCAAAATTTCTTGGTAAAATATACCTTAAAACATAATATTTAAAAAAAAATTTCCGCCGATTAATCGGCAACATTTTACCGATTATTAATAATCGGCAAAGTGGCCGATTATGGCCGATTAATCGGTACTGCCGATTAATCGGTGCATCCCTAATCCTAACTTCAACCTAACTTCAACTTGGGTCAAAAACAGCACGTGGCAGCATAAGTAGATGAACATATGAACAACTGAATCGGAATGCATAAAAGAAATAAAGATTGTGCTGCGCCTTTTCAGACGAGAGTGTCCCAAATAAGCAGATTTTATTGGTAAAAGCAGCACAGAATATGATCATGGATATTTCTCAAGTCCCGCGAAAAGAATTATAATCCATCTAGGCCATCCCAATTTAATAATTTTTATCAAACAAAGTACCATTCATTTTTTAGTCACGATGATACATATGCTGCTTTTCACATTAAATCTGGCTTATTTGGGACATTCTGTCCGAAAAGGCTCAGGCACAATTCTTTTGTTTTTTTAATGCATTCCGATTCAGTGTGTTCATCTACTTATGCTGTCACGTGTGCTTTTTGACCAAGTTGAAGTTGTAGGATTAAGGGGCGAATCGTCACTCTGAGCCGTTTTTTCAGTTCCTTCATCCAGTAAGAAATATAATTTTTCTTGGACTTTTTGATCGATACGCATGTCTGAATTTGCTCTCCACAAAGTAAAAAACAATGTACTACCATACTAGAGCCGATTTAAAAGCCAAAAAGTTAATAAAGTAGGTTCATTTTCAAATTTCGGCTTCCAAACTTTCTCATCTTCTTTACACGAGAACTAAAGAGCTTTTGAGATTTTGATAATTTATTCAGCAATCGCTGCACTTCATAAATAAATAATACAGTCCCGCATTTCCTCCACCAATCATATTTCCAGGGATATTTGCATAAAATCTGACTATTGTCTAAACTTTTGCAACAATGTAAAAAAATGTCTTTTGCAATATCCAAAATTTGATTCCAGTTATAGTTATAGGAACTCCAGACACGTATTTAGGACCATATTGTGTACCTGCAATAGAAATTTGAAAGCATTTCGTTAAATAGTTTTCTTTTTATTCACATATTTGCATTTTGTCTAAACTTTTGCATCGCAGTGTATAAGAAAATAATCTAATAATAATACATTACTTTTACTAAAAATAAATGCACAATTTTGTAAAGCTTACAAATATGAAACGAGAATACACCTTATTCTCTAAGTAAGTTCATGGTCAGTATTTTATTTTCTGACATCAATCATGCATTGAAGTTAATGTTTCTTAATTTCTTGCTTTGCGTAGTCCTATATTTCACTACGCTGTAGCACAGTTATAATCCTATATATATATATGACAGAGTATAAAAGGTCAGTTTTACAGGGGCGTCCTTTCAAGTTTTTCCAAGGGGGGGGGGGAAATGGTCCAAACACAATGCAATTTCATCGGAAAACATAAAAAACCACGCCCACTTATATGTAAATACGTTGATTTCTCAAAGTCAGGGGGGGGGGCAATTGACCCCTCTGCCCCCCCCCCCCTAAATGACGGGCCTGCAGTTTTATCAGAACGAAACGAGGTTGGAAACACATCAAAGATTTTCCTTTACAACAGGCTATAGCTAAAACCCGTTATTTAAACACACATTTCTTCTTTCAAACCGAAAACTTTGAGCCTTACACATTATCAATTCCTATTTTATTTCCCACCATGCTGTCAGGTGATTATTCCATTTTGCCTGTGCTTAGGTCATATGCGATATTATTTTTGCATGCTTACATACGTGTGTATGAATAGACACGTGCTTTATCGGCAAGACATGCTTTATTGGAACACAACTTGCGTTATGAGACGTTTATCCCCTTTTACGTGACAAGACTAGGAAGTTCGGCTATAAATTACGATAACTGTTTTGACATTGGCTGTTTTTGTTACGGATAATAAATAATTCTAAGTACTACAAAGTAGTATAAAGTAAGATATTGATCAATTGGCAAATCAAATACATAATTAGGGGGGGGGAGGAGCAAGTTTTAATTCACGTACGGAAAAGTGAGATTTTGAAGGGGGGAAAATACAATGGGAGAGTTTCCTTCAGTCAAAAGTACTACTTTTTGTTACTGAAATTGATAGAATGATATAAAAAAATAACATGGGACCGGAAAATACTTTAATTTTCCCAACAGTTTATTTTTTATTATTTTTTTTTAAATACCCTACCTTGAAAACGGGGCGTGGTTTTTGTGACGTCAGTGGTGCACCTAACAGCTCTCTTTCCAATAATAACACCATTTTGCTTGACTTGAGTTGTCCAATCGCAGGAATCGGTGACGTCACGACCTTCGTCATCTCACTACAACCAATTAGATTTCGCACTTACGTGCACCACTGACGTCATGCGCAGATGTTTTTTTTTTTTCGGAATAGCATCTGCGCACCGGTTAAAGCAATTCAAAAAAAAATATATATAACTGTGTCAAAAAGTAAAAGAAAATGGTCAATTCCTATGTTTTGAAGCATGCTCTTTCAGAAAAAAAATACGTTTGAAATTTCGGAAACTCCCCCATTTTATGGTATTTATTTTGCAGTTTTACCACGGATAAAGTAACCGGCCAAAGACCGGTTTACTGGTGGTAATGGACACACCTATTACTTTTTAAGAGTGCAAGCATTTAAAGATGCATGTTAGTATCTTAATTAGGCAGATATATATTATAATGTGCGAATCACGTGGTTCAAAATTTCTGCGTTTCAATTTAAATCAGATAGACTTGTCTAAGCTGGAAGTTTGCAAACTGTACAGCAATCGTGGGCAGACGGTTCTTTTATCAAACAAATGATTACGCAACAATACATGAAAGAAAAACATAGCTTGAATTTTAAAGTAGATAACTAAAAAATTTTATCGAAGACTTTTCTAATAAGTTCAAAATTATAACATTCAGGCAGTTACAATGCATTTTAAAAATTGTAACTCTCCAAGAAGTTTTAAAAATAGCTTCATGCAGTAATCAACATTACAATTTTGAAATTCGTGTGGAACTTCAACGTGCATTAATTTTTATGCGGTTTTTAGGAACATAATGATATTTAATACTTCGTGTGCACATGCATTTTGAATTTCATCATTTTGACCTTTGAACAAACTGAATACGATTAATTGAGGAACAATAAAAATAAATTTAAGTGCCAAGTATCCGGAAAAGTCGGCACACTACAGAATTAATTTAGTCTCGTTTTGTTAAATAAATTAACAGAAATTTTTTTCAAGTTTGATGATTAGATTTTTTAAAAATGTTTAGACTGAATATTTTACAGAGAATTGTTTTTTTTTAACATGTTAATGATAATTAAGAAATAAAGTGATAAACGATCACAAATGACTAAAGTAATAATAATTTAAACTTTAATCTGTCCCTTAGAGCCCCCCCCCCCCCGCCCTGATATAAATCGTTGATTTATTACAGTAGGTTAAACTTCTTATAATTCAATAAAATGTGTATACGCACAATTTCATCTGAATTACTTTTTGGTTAAACCAATAAGTGGGGAAATTTGAGGGGAAGTGAAGCAGTAAAATAGTTTTAGAGTTTGTTCGTCAACTGTCCAGAAATAGCCGACAGAGTGGTATAGTGGTTAAGACGCTGGCCTCTTACGCCCAAAAGCGCGGGTTCGAACCCGGCTCAGTTCGGTGGATTTTCATGATGCAGAAAATCGACAGCGCTCATGTCGTATGATTATGCGGCATGTAAAAGATCCCTCGAGTACTTGTTTGGCTTATAGTATCTCGCGGCAAAATTAAATTCCTAGTACAGTTTCGCATCAAATAGAGCCCAGGTGCCTCCATCTAATGTGGAAACTGGGCTTCAAAAATACTTGTGGCAATGGTATCCCACCGATGGTGGTGCCGCATGAAAGAGTGGATGCCGCTTTGGGGAATGCAATAGGTCTGCAAATGGCATGAAGCTAAACGCAGCTCCATTTAAAACAAACAAACAAACTGTCCAGAAATATTTAGTTTTTCTTCTCATGCATAATTTATTTCAGTCAAAAAATATTTTCAAAATATGATACTCGTATTGTAATATTCTCAGTTTTCGCAAATGTTTTGTTATTGTGAAATGACTAAGTTTTTGTAATTAACAATTTAAATATCAGTTGACATCTACTGATGTGCAGTAAAATTCAAATTCAGTTAATATTACGCAGATTTTTTATTCAAATGTTGAATACGATTGGTCAGATTCACGCGAGGCAACGTGAATGGGTCAAAAAATAGTTCATTTCGTTTACCCATTCTTTCATTTCTTAAATTACTTACATATCCATTTACCAATTCATTCAGTTACATTCCTTCATGCATTAAATTAGTTATTTATTCCTTAAACCACTGATTTTCTTCTTTCATTTTATTCACTGATTTATTTTTTAGAATAGATTAATTTATTTGTTAATTTATTGTTTTAAGATTTATTCTTTTAAACATTCATTTAATTATTTTTACACTCTTCTGATGAAAAATGTTTTTAACGGTGAAAGAAAAAATAGTATTTTTTTTCTTTCCCCCCCACCCCCCCCCCAAAAAAAAAGACAAAAATGAACAATTTCTACTTTGTTGTGAAACTAAAAATTCAGTCCCAAAAAAGAAAAATACAGTTTCAATGTAAGTTTTCCATGAAATATGCTTTTTTTATGAGCAATGCTAAATGTACTCTAATAAGACTAATTTCCAATTTGTTCATTTTGAAAAATGTACGTTTCTGAAGTATTTCACTATTTGTGCCACATCCCTCAATCAATATTACCCCAATTTTTCAAACAAAACCGATCTGCTGGATATGTTTTGAACTACATTAAAAGCATTAAATTATTCAATAATTGTAAAAAGGGATAGTGAGGGATCCGCATCATATTCTTTAAAATAACATAGCACACTGCAAAAAATAAACTGTTGAATGAATACTGGCAGCCGAGGCTCCAATTTAAAACTGTAAAATGCACAGTAATAAACTGCAAAACTAGCAATTTTACAGTTTCTTACTGTAAAGTTTCGCAATTTTACAGTTGATTGCCGTAAAATTTAGCTGTATCATAATGTAAAAACTAACAGTATATTACTGGCAGCTGAGGTTCCTGTAAAATGCACGGTAATAAACTTTGCAATGAGCAATTTTAGTTTATTACTGTAAAATTAGCAACTTTACAGTTTAGTACTGCAAAATGAGCACTTTTGCAGTTTATTACTGTAGAGTTAGCAACTTTTGCAGTTTTTCCCTATGAAATTAGCTGTATTATACTGTAAAAACAACATTCATTTTTTATAGTGCATAATTAAATTTATTTAAATGCAGTCATAGTTTCAGTTGATGGAAATATGATTTTTACATTCTCAAACTGAATTAAAGATTTAAATTCAGTAAGAAACATATGATCTGTAACTGTTTGTAGTAATGCACTTTTTAAAGAGATTGTGGTAACTCTCCTTTTAGAGCGGGGAGTGGGGAACTTTGTCATGGCACCAAATGTGGTGTTGGTTACTTTACTAAATGTAATTGTTGATTGAGGCATTAAAGAATCCAAAATTAACACATCATCTGTTTATTTCATTTTGGTGCAAACATCTTCAAGACACAGACATAAGCTGAGAACTAAATCGACATTACTTAAATATCATACATGATACCATTATGGTAGATATTCGATTAAGATTAGCCGTATTATCGTACAAGAGCTGTGGCCGCAAAAACCCAGGAATATTACGTGGGAGTACGAGAGCATCTGGACTCAGCTTGGCCAAGAATAACAAAATGAATTTTGACGACTTACCCACACCATGGGGAACGACCTTTAGATATCGACGCGAGGACAAATGCACAATTTCATCATGGATACATTGGCGATCTCCAAGAACGCCTCCCTTACGGACAGCGGTCCGCACGTGCGTGCTGTAATACAAATGAGAGAGATAATGCCACGATTGGCATGACTTAAATACAGTACCCGGCAGACATACGCAAGCTCCACAATGTAAAAAACACAACCGGGTTTGCAAGGAGCAAAACTAAATCCCAGTTTGAGAACGATGCCAACGCGTCGCCAAATGACAAAGCGCGCCAAATGTTTGATCGAATGGATTAAGAAATATGTAAAAGACAAAGGAAATTTAATGAAAAGATGTCCGAGGAAGACGAAAACATTACTCACATATAGCGACACATAAAATACACTATTGGCACAAATTCCGACACCATAACGCAATTAAAATGATAGAAATAACATATCAGGCACAACGTAGAATATGATACAAAATTGATTCGAAATGACACTTAAATACATCTACATGGGAAATGAACTGATTAGAATAATGCCCGATATGATTTTACGCATATAACATACAAAAACATAACATATAAGACATTTAAAACATATAAAACATTGAAAATAAAGTACAACCACGTGTGCCGAATGGGGTGACGCTATGAGTAATTCAGACATTTTAGTAAACTTCCAGGACACGGAAAAACACAAACTACATACTAGAATGTAGCCAAGAAAGTAAGCAATTCAAAATGAATTAAAAAGGTATTTAAAATACACTGAAGTGACAAAAGTCATGGGATACCTCTTAATATCGTGTCGGCCCTCCTTTTGCCCGGCGAAGTGCAACAACTCGACGTGGCATGCACTCAACAAGTCGTTGGAAGTCTTCTGCAGGAATATTGAGCCATGCTGTCTCGATAGACGTCCATAATTGTGAAAGCGTTGATGGGGCAGGATTTTGGGCACGAACAGACCTCTCGATGGTGTCCCATAAATGCTCAATGGGATTCATGTCGGGCGATCTATGGCCAAATCATTCGTTGGAATTGTCCAGAATTTTCTTCAAACCAATTGCGAACAGTTGTGGCCCGGTGACATGGCGCATTGTCATCCATAAAAATCCCATCGTTGTTTGGGTACATGAAGTCCATGAATGGCTGCAAGTGATCTCCAAGTAGCTGCACATAAGCATTTCCAGTCAATGTTCGGTCCAGTCGCACTAGAGGACCAAGTCCATGCCATGAAAAAACAGCCCACACCATTACGGAGCCACCACCAGCTTGAACAGTGCCTTGCTGACAGTTTGGGTCCATGGCTTCGTGGGGTCTGCGCCACACTCGAACCCTACCATCGGCTCTTACCAGCTGAAATCGTGACTCATCGGACCAGGCCACGGTTTTCCATTCATCTAGGGACCAACCGATATGCTCACGTGCCCACGAGAGTCACTGCAAGCGATGTCGTTCTGTCAGTAAAGGCACTCGAGTCGGTCTTCTGCTGGAATAGCCCAAGAAATCCAAATTTCTCCGCACAGTTCTAGCAGACACGTCCATTGTACGTCCCACATTGATTTCTACGGTGATTTGACGCAGTGTTGCTTGTCTGTTAGAATTTACGACTCTTTGCAGACGTCGCCGGTCTCGATCTTTAAGTGCAGGCGGTCGACCACTGCGCTGTCCATGGTGGGATGTTATGCCTGAAATTTCATACTCTCGGCACACTCTTGACACAGTGGATCTGGGAATGTTGAATTCTCTAACGATTTCCGAAATGGCATGACCCATGCGTCTAGCTCCAACTAACATTCCGCGTTCAAAGTCTGTTAATTCACGTCGTGCGGTCATCATCACGTTAAAACCTCTTCACATGAATAACTTGAACAGAAATGAAAGCTCTGTAAAAGCACTGCGCATTTATACCTGTTCTATGCGATGCTACTGCCATCTGAAAATTTGCATATTGCTATCCCATGACTTTTGTCACTTCAGTGTAGAATGGAACGTATTCAAAACTTACCCGAACTGTCGGCAAGGCAGCGAAAAGAAACACCAACGCGAGTGTTGCCAATCCAAGTCGCGGAGGGTGAAAGTTTGGAAGAACCAAATACGGGAGAGTGGAAACGGTGGAGTACGTATGTCTGCAGTAATGGAGAGTCGAACAAAGTCAACAAGACCAGGAAATGACGTAAGGGGAGGTATATTGGAGCAAACGCGTAACACCGTTGTATAGCGATACAACACTGTTTTAGATGTGTAGGTTACAAAATTTAGGTAAATTTTGGTTCTTATGATTGTTTTCAACTTTTTTCTAAAACCAAAATAAAAAGCAGAGAATGTACTTAAAACTTTAGGTCACGCTTTTCACGATTCATGTATTTTCTTTTATTTGTCAAAATGTACCTCACAAACGTGATCCGTTGAAAGGTCAGATTTGAAAGCTTTAACGTACCATTTCCTTTCCTGGAGTTATTCTTGCTGGAAATATTTGTGTGTTGGGGTCAAAACTATGCCTTTCAGCGCTTATGGTATTCTTTACTTTTTGTTTTTAATTTTTTTTTCAGATTTGACCTATTTATTGATGTCGAATTAAAAATGTTCGAATACTTAGTTTTAGTGATTAATTTTTTTATTGCGTCATCAGCAGTGACACTTGCACAGTTGTATTGAAACACTTGTAACTTTCAGAGTGTCTTCTCTATGTAGCTAAGTCTTCATTCACCACTATTGCAGATATAATGTTTGTTTCTATGTTCCGCAACTGATCGTTCTCCCAGTTAAAAATACCATTTAAAGATTTAAAAGAGAGAAAATGGTCCTGCTTTTTTTTAATTGAGTTACAAAGCTTTAATCACTGTGTTAGGTATGTTTGAGAATTTAAAAAAAAATGTTTTAGACGTAAGACCAGCTTTATGGCTATTAAATGTATTAAGTATTTTTTTACAGAACCCTAATTAATAAAAGGTAATTATAATTCAATGAATATATGTATTGTATTGCAGTTTATTTACTCTTCAATTTTTAGGCGGCTTATATAAAGGGTTTACTACACTTAAAATCCATATAAAAAGGAATCATTGTGAAAAATATTACGTATTATAAATTACCGCACCATGTTTAAACTGATTCACAATAATTTCGATCCAATGTTCTAAAAGAAATATTATGCATCATTTTAATTTTTATTTCATATTACGGTTAAGAAACAGGGATGACCAAATGTTATTGTTTTTCTCGAATTATTAGCACGTTTAATGGTACGTTGGTTTTGTCTTTACAATCAAAAGTTTCTCGATCAAAACTGGACGTAATTCTGATCCTGAATAAAAGAAAAATACAGTACTAATTTACACGTAGGTTTTACATGCATATTTAATTTAGTTAATATATCAGCTTTGCACTGTCGCATACATTAAGTAAAACAAAATCAAAAACAGAAAAATAAATCCCGAAAAATATAAAATGCTGGCTCTTTTTTATTAATAATTTTGATTCAAGTGACTTTCTTTTGCCCTACCGGTCTCCAAAGTAAAATAAATAGATAAATAAACAAAATCATTCACTCATGTTAGAAGAAAATACTGCAACGAAATATGTTTGCAAAGAAAGAAAACTACATTTTTCAAAGTTATTTACGCCCTTTTTGTTTTTCTTGACTGACTTTTGATTTTTAATTTATTACAAAATGTGTAAAAAAATATAGTTGCACCTTAACATAAAACCCAATTTATCATGATTTTTTTCTGAAAGTTCTTACTCAACAAAATATTACAGATTATGTATTATAAAATATTAATTAAAATGTTCTTGCCTGTCTAGGATTTAATCTGTGCCTGAAATCTAAGTTTTAATCTATATTTTTATTCCAAAAAATAAGCATAAACTTCTTGCTTTCATTTTTCCCCTTAGCAATCCATATAAATGATTGATTATTGAAAAAATACTGTATATTAATTTTTAAAAAATGTTTTTAAGTAACCGAAATTGCAAATAATATGTTTGATGCTTTGACTTTTTCGCGGTATTTCTCGGTGAAGATTTAATCTCTTTTCAGTTTTCAAGAAAATGTTCACTTTATGGCTATGTCAGTCATATAATTAAAGTCTTTTTAATTAACTAATAATCAGGCTATTTGTGTCTACACAAAACTATTAATGTTTCATGTGATGTTGCAATTAAAATTATCTTAAAAGCAAATTAACTATGTAAATTCTTGGTGTCTGATTACTTGTGCTTTTGTCTCTCCTTATATAAGATGTGTTTTAGGTAAACCATATAAAAAAGATTCTTTAATATATGTATATTTTTAAATTGAAAAATCGTAATGTGTTGTTGTTGTTAATTATACAACTCAGGTACCCGAGGAGCATAAGTAGCTACAGACACCCGATTTAACCCATTAATGCCTTACATTTTTTTTCCAAAGATCTTTTGTATACTGGTTACAAACAGTGTTTAATGGACAGGAAAAATAATTAAAAAAATATAATGTAAAAAATAATTTTTTTATTAAGGAAAGAAAAATCGTCCCTTAAAAGTTACGATAGACCCCAGAGGGTACATACTTTTTTTACTATTTTTTTTTCTGCCTACGATATAATATTTAAAATGATATTTTATAAGAAGAAATAACATCAGCAATTGACATAAACTGGGAAGCTGGGAATAACTTTGAAAACTTAGCTTTTTTTCTTGAGATTGTGAACGATGTAATTCTTGATAAAGGTCATATTAAAACTGCTACAGAACACACTTTACAATGGTTAGGTGCTGCAATCTGTTAATAACAAATTGAAACAATACCAAGGTAATAATTTGAACACTATTATATTTGGTTGAAATATTCATTATGCGTAAATTCAGACCCCTTTTTTTACCGTCCCTAAAAACGGACGCTAGGCATTAATGGGTTAAGGCAGGATAGGTACGGCTTCCGTTTTTAAGAGCACCATTAAGTTCCCAGGTAGCACAAATAACGTTTAAACGTTTTATAAACGTTTTTAATCGGTTGTTACAACGTTAATAACCATTTTACACCATTTAAACAACGAAGTGTGCTACTTGGGTTGAAAGTCCGATTTAGCTCAACACACATGCCATTTTGTACTATCGGCGAATTTTTAATAATGCATTTAGAAAATAATTTTACTAGAAGAAAGCTAAGTAAAGGAATAATAAAATAGTGGGAAAATTCTTCGAAAGCATTTATAGGATTAAATACTGCACTTCACCTTTTTATCTACTACATCACCTTTTTATCGGTACAGTAATTTTTAACAGTAATCCTTTCTTTTTTTTATAAAATTGAAATTAGAAGTTTAACATTAAAAGCACGTTTTAGGGAAAGAAAACTGATTAAACTTTACAAATTGAGGAGATTAAAAAATAATTCAATGAAACTGTAGCAATTAACTTTGATCTTTATTGTTTAGATTTTCTGCTGAAATTGACTAACAAATAGAGTTAAAATAAAATTAAAATCAATTATACTGTTTATGATTTAAGTATTTTTACATATTTTGTATCTTTAACTTCGTTTTGGTTTTAATCATACACAATATACTTCTAGCTATTTTATAAATTTTTCTTGTTTCAGAAAGTGCATCACCACTTTCGAATTGAAATATTCTTTTGCATCAATTTGAAATGCTTACGATGCTTTGACTGCTTATAAAATAGAATATTCAATTATTTTTCTTTCCAAGATCCAAATTTCTTGCTAGCTATTCTCTTCAAAAACTTTTAAGCTACATGGATGTAAAATGCCAAAATATAATAGGTTTTAGTTCTTTCATACAGATTACAACAAATTTCAAAAACAAACCAAGATTATTTAATTTTAAGTGCATAAAATCTGGTAACATTTTCTTTTTCCTCTTTATCAAATATTTTCACAACGCCATTTTTGCTTTCTCTGAAATATAATTCAATTTCAATATCATTTTGCCGAGCTAACAAGAAGTTACTTACAGTACATAATCTTATAAATGCTTTGGAAATATTTTCTCTCTGTTTTATTATTACTTTACCTAGATCTCTTCTAGTAAAATTTGTTTCTAAATGTATTACTAATAAATTCGTCGATGACACAAAATTCACTCTTAGAAGCAATTACCTCCTCAAATCGGGTTATATACACCATTTATGCTTTGTGTCAGAGCTCGAAAACCCATTTATGCTCGTACCTGAGGCAACTAGGAATTAATTTGCAGATGGAGTTTGTCACAGGAAACACTATTTTGAAGAAATTGATTTTTCATCTTGAAAATAATTTAAACGTAATATTTTGTCTTTGACTCTAAATTTTGTTTCAGCTTTAAAAACGCAAATATGAAAATTATAAAAAAAAATATGCATTGTTATTCTGAATACACGACTTTTAAAAATCAGGTGTAAGTAATGGGAAGGCATGGTAATTTGTGTTTTCATTTAACTCTTGATAAAACTATTTTTATCGATTTTGGCTGTATTAAACATATTCTGTGTATTAAGAATAGTTAAAAGAACAAAAAATCATTCAATCCTTTGGGCTATTGAAAATGCTTAGCTCTAGCTTTCTTAGGGAGTGTGCATTTTTACCGAATTTAAACAGTGATACATTATACTTTCCTTCACAAATGGTTAAGTAGTGTATCGCAGATGTTATATTTATTTCCCTTGGTGGAAGTTATTTCTTATTGTGTGACTGGATAGTCATAGCATTTTTGTTTATGTAAATTTTCATCAAAATTATATTTTTATACAACTTAGTCATTGCAAGAAAATATGTTTTTAATATCTGATGAGTATAGACACTATTTTAAGTTAAAGCTATGACACTGATACATTTCTTACTATTACTTAAAAACAAACTAAACTTAGCTTAGATGAATAAAGTAACTTATAGAACTTTTTACATTCAATGTCCAAGAGCAATAGAGACTCCAAATACTAATTTACAAAGTGATTTATTAGAGTCAATATTGTTTTTAAAACTTTTTTAAACTTGAGAAATATCTTTAATAACACATATAATAAATGTAGAAAAAAAAAATAAACCGTTACTTAGTGAATAAGCAATTCCCTCCAACACGTATGTTGGATTTACTATCCTTACTGTTTAACCCTTTGATGGTTATGAACGAGTGCAGCTCGTAATCGAATCGTGCTTCATAATGCGCGCAAACGAGTTTCGCTCGGGAGCAAGATTTTGACCGAAATGGTTAGTGACGAGCACTACTCGCGTAGTGAAATTTGTATAACAATATGTAGCAACAACTGCCACTTTAGACTACTGTTTACTCTTAATGCTGCGCGAATTAAGTAAACGGAAACTGCTCATTTCCATAACCGTCAAAGAGTTAAACATTTAGAGTAGTAGAAACTAAAATCAACAATTTAAAAAAGCGGAGTCACTTAAAATGTTTTTACGCTTGAAAAATCACAAATCTACTTCATAGCATCAACGCAGATAAAAGTTCACTCATTCCCTTGTGGATGAGCAATCCACTATATTACGTCCCGCGGTCACGTATTCGTAGGCATATTCTTGCATCATTTCCATCCAACCAATAAACGTCAGTTACGTGAAATGAAAAAGGTAGTCCCCCCCCCTACTCCTTCTGATGGCAAAACGCCTCATCCACCCCATCTCTCTTATTGAATATTGCTTCGTATTCTAAGCATGCGAGCAAAGAATGGATTGCACCTTAAGCTGTTGCTCCTGACATCCTTAAATGTACTTTATAAATATTGAATGTGGTTTCATTTTGTCATAGTAAAGTTAATTATGGTATTTATGTGTACGTGTATCTCGCTTTATGTAAAAGTTCAAAATGATGCTATGAGACTTGTCTTCAAAAAAATGATCTTTTTATAAACGGGACAAATGGTGGTTACTTTAGGTAATTTATCCTCCAGTTGATAGTTTTCACGTCAGATCATCAAAGAGAGAACGAAAAAAAATGTTGTTATCTGTAAGAAATACTTTTCTTTTTCATTTAACGAATTAATTTTATACATCTGTAATATATAAAAACTTATTTCCCCCTTAAAATTGATGCTATGATCTGCCTTTCACCCCTGTGACTACTCTGAAAAATTCTTGAAATTTTATGGTAAATATTTCCGTAAAATGAAGTGTTTACTGTACAGAATTTTTTTACAGTACATTAATGTACCGAGAAAAATAAGCGATTGCAGCTCCAATTGATACACTAAGTGAGTTAGGCACTTAACACCACTTCCCTGAAATGTCTCAGTTGGTATAGTGGGTAGCAAACCGGTCTGCCAAAATATATCCCCGGGTTTGCTATTTGTTACTCTTATCTCGCGCTTTTTAACTCACCTTTTTTTCTATCTCAAAATTGTATAGTAGAATAGAATTTTGCTGTAAAAAGTGCTGACAACAGAGACGGCAGGAAATTTTTCCATTTTCAATGTTTTTAATAATATAGGAAGTAAATGGAAACTGATTTCCTTTCTCGTGTGGTTGGTATACGCAGATAACAATAATGTGGATAATGAGTTAGAGAGAAGTTTCAGAAATTATGCTGAGAAGTTTCTATCTGCAGTCCATAGGTCACCCAATCTTATCTAAATGTAATCAGACATGATTTAGAAAGAAACTTCCTACAAAAATCTTAATTATACTCTAGATTTATGTAAAATACATACACAAGTCTAGATTGCATCAAAATGTAATATTTCCTGAGATAGAGGGAATGAAAATATTAGTCATTTGACTACATCCCAGACAGCAAATATATGGAGCACTTGTAAACATTTAAATTCTACATCAAAAATAGCAAAGAAGGTGAAATGCATAACTAAAATGTTTCTAATCACCATCGTCTTAAAAAATAAAAACAAAAATGTTACCAACTATTTCGCTTCTTTAACCTTCTTAAAAAGTAAATGTAATTTTGATAAACAACTTTTTTCAGAAAGTCTTCTTTTAAAATACGCAGATAGAGTCAAATCAGTGATTACGTGTGCACACTTGTTTAGAGACGGAGTAACTCAAGTTGTCTCTGTGATGTTATCCAGTTTTTACTCACAAAATATTTAAATACAAAAATCACCATTGATGGCGCAAAACAATTCATTTACATCTGTTCCATATTTACATTTCCCCCCAATGACCGCTATCTTCTTTTTTTTTTTTTTTTTTTTTTTTTTTGATTCCTTAAATACAAGCATCTTCGAAAATACTAAAAAATAATTGCAAGTTGCTTCCTCCCTAATATGCTTCTTCTATAGATACATTAGCAAAATACGTATTCCCGAAAAAAATTTCCATTTCTTAATGAATAGAATAAAGTAATATATCTGTATATGTGTGCAAATTCAATTTAAGACGTCACAAGGCTCGTGTGATTAATTACGAAAAATACGGAAAATGCTTCTGATAAGTGGCGGCAAACCCTAATATATATATTTCCGCGTGTCTGGTAAGAGAAACAAAATAAATATTGGAGTTAATCTAAAAATAACTAATTTTAAAGCAGTGAGGCTTAGTATGCTTAACCTTTTCATTGGTTATTTATTTAGTATCTAAGAAATGAAGTAAAATCGCGTTCACATTTTTATTGTTTCATGCAATATCAGTAGTTTAATACATAAGCTATCTGTTTTTTTCTGTTGTGGTGAATATATGTGAGCTTGTATAATATATAATATAAAACATCAACTCATTCATTTTGTTTCGTTGGAGAAGAATCACATAAGAAAAGTCTTATCAAAGAGGCAGATATTACTGAAAAGTATTACTTAAAAATAAAAAAAAAGTAGCTAAATAATAAAATTTTTTATTATTTACTAAACAAACTTGAATCGTTAAAAACAGCCTACACATCTATGCTATAGACATCTTGTATCCAGAATAGTGTCGGGATTGCTAATTTCCAAATTCAGTGTTAAAGTAATGATTTAAAATTTTCATAGTTCTTTGACTAAAGTTTAATCCAAAAAGGAAAAAAAAATTGATTTGATGTATAAAACAAAACACATTAAAGAAATTAACTCGTTGAAAGTTTAAAAAATTTTAATAACTTTTCGAACGAAGATACAACGCGATTCATATCGAGAAAATACATTTTTAGACACAATTCGTAGATTGTGACACGCGATTCTCCTCTTATACTATTATGGGAACTGAGATATTAAAATTAATTTTCGTTACTCTCTATAAGCTTATGAAATGTTTCTTGGTAAACCCAAAAGAAGATTATGCGGAATAATATTTCAAAATATTTTAATATTCATTGATGCTCACTCAAGACATTCCTTTGATACCTAAATTAATATCCAATGCAAATGACAAAATGAATATTTGACTTAAATTTTAAGAGCGTCATCAAAATACTTCAATCTACTGAGGAATATAGGCATGATAAAATTATTTATAAAGGATTAAAGGAAGTCCCTGCTTAATGGAAATTCCGGAATTTCGGAACTTCACTTTAATTTTCTCTCATTACTATAGATAACCCATTAATGCCTGAAATTTTTTTTCCAAACATAGTTTGTATACTGGTTACAAACAATGTTTAATGGACAGGAAAAATAGTAAAAAAAAAATATTATGGGAAAAAAAATTATTAAGGAAAGAAAAATCGTCCCTTAAAAGTTATGATAGACCCCAGAGGGTGCATCCTTTTTTTTACTAAAATGCTTTTCTGCCTACGATATAATATTTAAAAAGACATTTTATAAGAAGAAATAAAATCAGCAATTGACATAAACTGGGAAGCTGGGAATAACTTTAAAAACTTTTCTTGATATTGTGAACTATGTCATTTTTGATGAAGGTCACATTAAAACTGCTACAGAACACACTTTACAATGGTTATGTGCTGCAATCTGTTAATAACGAATTGAAGCAATACTAAGGTACAAATTGAACACTATCATTTGGCTGAAATGTTCATTTTGGAGAAATTCAGAACCTTTTTTGGACCGTCTCTGAAAAGGGACGCTAGGCATTAATGGGTTAAATTGATATGTAGAAGCTTAAATTGATTTTATGGAAAGGGACTTGTATTACTTAGTTTACCTGGAAATTTTGATGCTTAACGCAGCAGATTTAGCTGTTAATTAAACTGTGTAGTGTTCACTTATATTTTTTATGATTTTAGAGCCAACATATTTTGTATTTTCAGGTTCTTACATTTAAAATATAAGCAAAGTTATACTGCCGTGCTAAGCGCAAAAGTGGTATCTGCAGTCGAGCTCAAATTGAGATATAACTCTTTAAAGTTTTGCGCCACCATGTATTTGATTCAGATGAAACTTTTTCAGAATTTTTTTAAAAATATTTCCCGTTCTCAAATGACCATAAAATTTTGTATTTAGGTAAAATACGTCACACAGAGCCACCTGGTGGCGATAACTCAATTTTGTTAAAAAGTGCAGATACGACTTTTGGGCTTAGCATGGGAGAATATATGTAAAAAGAGTGATTTAATATTAATTTAAAGCGCTAAATGCCGTTTTACGTTTAAAAAAAAACACAAGATTAAAAATTTTACTCTTGAAAACATCATGAATTAACTATCTCCAGTGCACAGAAAGTGACGAAAACTATAGAGATACACAGGGCATTCCACCAGAACCAGATAAATACTGTAACGTCAGATTTATGTTATGAAGCACGCAAAATAATCTCCGAAGAATTGCATCTCTATGACACATAGTTAAAAAAAAACAAGAGACAAGGTTGACGTTTCATCCACACTGTACGACGAAAATCGTCTTTAGTTTAAATAAGAAAATCGGCATTGGCACAATTTTACCTGGGCAGGTGCTGAAAATTGCTATTGTTCATATCAATGCGAAGTTATTGTCCAAGATCATTATGCCACTTTAAAAATACTGTCTGTCCATGAAAACCGCGCCTAGCATTCGCGAATAGTTCCAGTTAAAAAAGGGTAGATGGGTTGTGCGTGATAACATTTTCAATTTAAAACTTGCATTTGCTATATCCTTTTGTCACATTCAACTAAACTATGTATTTGAAATTAGCGTCGTTCCACGTTGTTTGATACGCCTCAAAATGCTTTTTATTATTCTTCCCTTTATTGTTGTGACACTCCTATTTTGGTAAGATCAAAGAAGATCTGACGCATGCGTAAATGCGCGCAAGGTTTCACCAAAGATCAGACAGTATGCTAAGCCGAAGTCAAAAACAACAACACAATTTTTAAAAATATAGCAGAATCCAATTGCTTCATGTGACACAAATAGAACAAAATTATTGCTTCTGATACCACCCGGGTATGCGAGCCTGAATAGATGCATCTACTTGGATATAAGGCAGAATTGTTACGCGTATTCCGTTTTTATTAGCACCATTTGGGGGAAGTCCAATTGAGCTCAACACACATGCCGTAAGACTTGTTTATAGGGCACGCAGACAACCACAACACACATTCACACAGATAAAGGACAATGAAAGAACAGAGAGAAGATACATTGATGCCTAAAGGCCTATTCAGACTACGACCGCACCGGCCGTCCGAGCCGAATTTTTCTTTGTAATTAGTGGAGGAATACCGTCACGTGACTTTCGGACGGAGGTAGTGCGAATGATCGAAAATTTTCATCTTCTTCTGTCACGGCCGGAAAACCACTTGGTTCGGCCAGTTCGGTCGCTATTTGAATAGGCCTTTAGCCGGGAGTTGAACCGAGGACCTTGCTATCCGAGTCAGAATTTTCTGGCTACTAAACAAGCTGGCCGGCTAGAATAAAATATATACATTCATTGTTATTCATGTTCTTATTTTTAACTAGTAGTTGGTAAGTTCGACGCCCGGTTTCGGCTAGGTTCTTTTGCTTGGATAGCAGGAGAAAAACGTTTATTAGTATGACATGAGCAAATTGATTTATTCACTTGTTATATGAGTATCGACATTAGAAAGGGTTAAAAACTGTATCCTAAGGCAAGGATTTTTAAGCACTCATTCTTTTTGAAAAATTTGACGTTAACGCGTTAACATTTTTTTCTTCTTTAAAAAGAAAAAAAAAGCACTAATAACATTTTTATGCCAGTTTTCGCTTTTTATTTTGTGGTTTAGTTTCATAACTATCTGTGACTTTCCTAAAGATACATTTTTATATGATCGATTTAAAAAAAAACAAACTGTTCCAAAATTTGAATAGTAGGGGTGCGACATCGAATTCAAAACATCGATGTTTCAAGACATCGATGTTGGAAAATAAGGACATCGATGGTGATGATATATCGGCACAAAAACATCGATGTTTTCAAACATCGATTTTTTTTTTAATTGCTTACACATTTGAATGTACAGTTCTTTAGTTACTCCGCATTACAAGTGCCTCTTTATATCATTCAGATATATATTTTGGTTTCTGGAAAAATATCAACCGTAAAATATCGATATCAATTAAGAAAACTTCTTTTGTGTGAGATATACACTAGGTGGCCAAAAGTATCCGGACACTTTCGAAAATTCACATTTTTACATATAGCTCGAAAAATAAGTGATTAATTGTTCTTTAACTTTAGTCATACAAAATTTAGACTTCACCGAACATTTCCAAGTTGAAATTAAATTACCCTTGCATTTGGGGGACGACAAGAAGGGGGGTTGAAAGTAAAACCGCTTTTTGACCATAACTCTTCGAAAATAGCTCGGAATAAGCTATAAATTTCAGTAATTAATTAGCATACTATGTATAATTACTGTACAAATTTTTATGAACGTACCACTCTTACTTCCGAAGATATGAAACATTTTTTAAAAAATGGCAATTTTATTTGAAGGGTTTTTGCTCATAACACGCAGAGTTTTTGATCAAACCTTATCAAAACTTCAGGAAAAATGACAAAATACAAGAGAAAGAACATACTAAAACCGTAAATAAAAATATTAAAAATCCGATGAGATATGAACGTTAAAAGGAAATAATTTTTCACGGCGCATGCGCGAACGACAGAAATTTATAACTACAAAAATATTGTAGCCTGGTTTATACTGCATCTTATAAAAAAAGTTTCAGTTGAATATCGTAAAAATTGAAAAAGATATCAGCGATCTAGTGAGCTGTAATTCATTCATTCGCAGACAATACATAAATGGCAAGGGGTTCTCCACAAATAGTGTGGTAACAATTGAGCATTTTCTTCAATGTTAAATTGTATACAGTTTGAAAATTTATATTCGGCATAGAAGTCACATTTCGCCTATTCGGCCAAAAAGACCTTATACGTAGGTGGCCAAAAGCATCCGGACACCCCCTGAAACGTTGGTTTTGAACGATGACGCAATAACCTTTAATTTAAAAATAGCTCTTTGTGGACAGACCCTCACTTTTTATGTATTGTCTGCGAATGAATGAAATACAGCTCACTAGATCGCTGATATCTTTTTCAATTTTCATGATATTCAACTGAAACTTTTTTTATAAGATGAAGTATAAATCAGAGTACAATATTTTTGTAGTTATAAATTTCTGTCGTTCGCGCATGCGCCGTGAAAAAATATTTCCTTTTAACGTTCATATCTCATCGGATTTTTAATATTTTTATTTACCGTTTTAGTATGTTTTTTCTCTTGTATTTTGTCATTTTTCCTGAAGTTTTGATAAGGTTTGATCAAAAACTCTGCGTGTTATGAGCGAAAACCCTTCAAATGAAATTGCCATTTTTTAAAAAATGTTTCATATCTTCGGAAGTAAGAGTGGTACGTTCATAAAAATGTGTACAGTAATTATACATAGTATGCTAATTGATTACTGAAATTTACAGCTTATTCCGAGCTACTTTCGAAGAGTTATGGTCAAAAAGCGGTTTTACTTTCAACCCCCCTTCTTGTCGTCCCCCAAATGCAAGGGTAATTTAATTTCAACTTGGAAATGTTCGGTGAAGCCTATATTTCGTATGACTAAAGTTAAAGAACAATTGATCACTTATTTTTCGAGCTATATGTAAAAATGTGAATTTTTGAAAGTGTCCGGATACTTTTGGCCACCTAGTGTATGCTGCAACTGTTGATTTACTGTGTAACTTTTTTGTCGCATATTTTTATGTAACTTATTTTGCTGAAATGTAAAATAAAAAAAAACGAAAAACCATATCAAATGCAAAAAAACGATGTTTAAAAATCATTGACAGTAAATCATGGTTAGTTAGAGAAAAAAAAATGTTTTTTTGCTCTATTTGGTAGAAATTGCAACTTGTAGTTAAAGAAAGATGAATCTTTATTATCCCATATTTTAATGTTTTTTGCTGAAGTGTAAAATGGTCATCAAAAAAAGAAGAAAAAACATTGAACGCGAAAAAACGATCATTAAAAGACATAAAAAAAAAGACTGTGAAAGCAAAATTAGAGATGTTTTAGAAACATCGAGAGCAAAGCACATAATAATAGATTTTTTTCCAATGAGGTTAATATTGCAACTTCTGATTAAAGATGAAAACGTTTTAACAAGTACGCTTATTGTATACTTTTCTTTGGCTTTCTCTTCTGGAATATAAAAGATTGTCATCGAAAACAACATCGAAACCACAACATCGATGTTTCCAAAACATCGACATCGATGTCGCAGCACTGTTGATTAGTGCAATAAGTAAATAGTAATGATGCTTTCATATTTTTTCAGCAGTTATTTTATACATAATAAAATAAAGAAAAAAAGAAAAAAAACTCATAGGTTCGTCAAATATTTTCACATTTTTAAAGGCCAGTTTCTCAAAAAAGTGTGAAAAATACTGATCTAAAGATCTAAAGTATCCTTTGAAACACAGGCGCAGGTTTTTTTTTTTGGTTTTCGTTATATTCTCTTTGCGTAAATATTAATAATATTGTAGTACGAGTAAAACTGTAATATTAAACAAAACAATGCAACTTACAGGTTTTTTTTTCCTTTTTATAGCAATGCTTCATTTTGTGAAATACGTTCTAAGAGCCATTATTTTGAAAATCGAACAAAAAAAGGAAATTTCGGCAGTGACCATTTTTGATTTTCCTCATTTTTTTGTATGTCAAAGTAGGTCATGAGAAATGAACATTCTAAAGTTTAGAGCCCCCAAACATCTTGTTCGCTCGGTAAAAATTCCCAAAGTTTGATGTTATGCAGCACTTTTTTGGTAAAACGGCTGAAAGACGCATTTCAGTGAGCTGTAGTTTTTTACAGAAACGCCACCCCATGGTTATGTTTACATTTATTGGTTGTACAGTGTGTATTTATGAGGACCCCATAGTTATTTGGGTTGGGGTGTGTTTGACACGTAAAAAAATGAGGAAAATCAAAAATGATCCCTGCCACACCTTGTCTGAATTTCAAAATAATGGCTCTTAAGTGTTCAAAAAAAAAGGAAAACTTTTAAACGCTTTTATAAACAGTAAATGAAAATATTCAAACGCTTACATTCAAAAAGTAAAATTTCAGATTTACAGCATTCGCAGCTTCTAAATGCAATAACTAAATACAAAAGTAATACCTCGCTGTCCTATTACAACATGGTAAAGTGTGAAATATTTATTGGAAAATAAATAATTTTCACTTTTTGAAAAATAAGTTTTTACTTTATAGTTTTTCCTATTCAGAGGGATTTTAGGGTGAAGTCTTCTAAGCTTTTCTTGCTCATATGCAAAGCATGCCTCAGAAAAAGGAAATTGATTAAAAGTGCTAAATTTTTTGGGTGCTAAAATACGTGCTCAGCGTAGGTAATATCGTCAGTAAATCTTGAGCAGTTGTCTAGAAGGTTTTCTACAAACCGATTCTCAATTTCAGCCAAAAGATGTATCGATAGAGCATTATTTGCGCTTCAAACAAAATGAGTATGATGAATGAATGAAGTGAAAAGGGGGCGCTCCCAAGGCAGCGCAAGCACTGCGATCATAGGTCTATTGTACTATCCCCATTAGAACCCTACAAGAGCCCAATAGCTGAAATGAACTTAAGCAGATGTCTAACAGGAATGCTAGACAGTTCATAGGGATCTAAACAATGGTACCCCAAATGTTCAAACCTGTAGGCAGAATAAAAATCACATTCACACAGAACATGACCAGAACTTTCATCTGCCTCAAGGCAGCCTCTACAAGCTGGGTCATCAGTGATACCCAACAGGTTTAGGTGTCTATTAAGAGTACAGTGTCCGGTGAGAAGTCCAATAGACATCTTAATCTCTTTTCTGCTCAAACTAAGTAGCTCCCTGGACCTCAGCCAGGGTTGACGTTGGTTGAGAGCTTTAGCTTGCCTCTGTGAGTCAGACTGAAGCCACCTGGCATATGAGTCATTCATAAGCAGGTTTCTTATAGTATTCCTGACTTTGTTATAGGGCAACCCAATAGCAGGTTCAGGACCTACGAAAGGCATGTTGGAGCCTAATTTGGCAAGCTGATCAGCAGCTTCGTTTCCATCAATGTTACGGTGGCCAGGGACCCAGTAGAGTGTAACCTTATTCTTGCTGGCGAGCCTTACCAGTGCATTGTGGCATTCCCAAACATACTTGGTAGTAAAGCAGTAGCTATTGAGGGCTTTTAAGGCGGCTTGACTATCAGAGAAGATTTTTAAAACCTTACCAGTTAAGTCGCGTTCAAGGCAATTGGTTACACATGCCAGGATAGCAAGAACTTCAGCCTGGTAAACCGTAGCAAGCTTCCCAAGCGAAAAGTAAAGCTTTGTTTTGCTGCTGCTGCAAAAAGCACCAGCGCCAGTACCGGAAGAGGTCTTAGAGCCGTCAGTGAACCAAATTTCATTGGCATTACCGACAAGCTTCGGAACATCCTTCCATTGTTCTCTGGAAGGAAACACAATGTTATAATTAGCATTGAAACTAATATGTTTTAACAACCAGTCGCTTGGAATCAAAAAGTAGGGATGCTTGACGGCCTCTATACAAAGTTTATCATAAAGAGACGAGTGGCGAGGGGTCTTCCAGAAACCCAGGAGGTTCAGACGATATGAACAGGTAATCGCTTCCAATTCCACTTGTTTGTGAAGTGGAAGTAAACCTATAAGAAGTTCTAGGCTTTGAGAGGGAGTAGTTCTCATTGCACTAGTAATTGCAATGGTAGCCATCCTTTGTAGGGTGGTAAGACTGCTCTCAGTAGTTACATTACGGGTCTTACCCCACCAGGCAATGGCCCCATAAGTTATTGTGGGTACAATAACCCTGATGTAGACCCAGTGGGCAATTTTTGGTGAAAACCTCCAATTACTGCCTATAGCGCGCCTGCAGGACCAAAAGATCCTTTTGGCCTTGTCAGTAACAAGCTTGAGGTGCGAATTCCAGTTTAAAGTACTGTCAAAAATCACACCCAAGTACTTGACTTCACTGGAGTAGTCAAGGGGAGAGTTAAAGAACTCAATCTTGCAAAGATCCTTCAGCCGTTTTCTAGTGAAGAGAACCAAGTGCGTCTTGCTAGGATTCACAGTGAGGCCCACCTCACTGCACCAGCTTTCAATTGACTTGAGGGCTGTTCTCATAAGGTTGCAGATCGTATCATAGAACTTGCCCCTTATAACCAGAGTTATGTCGTCTGCATAGCCTATACAGTGCAGACCCTTTTGACGAAGTCTTTCCAGAAGTTCATCCACAACCAGGCTCCACAGAAGGGGGGAAAGTACACCCCCTTGTGGACATCCCTGGCAGTTGTCCACTAAAAGGGAATCACCCAGCAGGCTTGCTTTTGTCATGCGGGTGGTAAGAAGACTATTAATCCAGGTACAGACCATGGGGTTTATTCCCTTCCGAATGAGGGAATTGCAAATAGTCTCGGTAGAGACTTTATCAAAGGCTCCTTCAATATCGAGGAAAACAGCAAGAGTCAATTCCTTTCCATTGACTGCACTGTCCAGAGCTGTTGAAATGAGTATGATAGACACACATTTTGTGCTAAAGAGTTCTTAAACTTTTTTTTAGATTTCTTTTTATCCTTAAAAATAAGCTGCAACGTAATGAATTTTTCACAGTCTGTTGAGCAGTTTCACTGTCTCGAATAAAAAAAAAAAAAAAAAAAAAAAAGCGAAAAAAAATTCAGTGCAAAACAAAATTAATTTTTTATTAAACAATTTAGACAATGACGTTCATAACTTGTGTTAAAAATGTTTGATTGAAAATATTTATTTTTGGGATTGTGACCATATTCACTGGAGATGAAAAAAAATCATCAGTTAATTATGGATTTGAAGCAGAAAAACTTAGTTTACGTTTTGTATATTTTACAGAGATTAATTCAAAAAAAAAAAAAAAAAATGATATTCTTAGATTTTACTCCGAATAAATATTATTAATTTCTAAGCTGGATTTTTTACTGTTTTTAAACAATTCCAAATCTAAAATTAATGCTTGAATTAATTTTAAATACATTTATTGTAAATAGTAAGTTCAGACAACCTTAGTTTAAAGAATGCTGTCCATCATAGAGCAATGTACCAGCTTAGCAGTTACGGTTTTGGAGGCTGATAAATTAGTTTATGTGCATGTTGATTGAACTTGTAGTTCGCGAATCGTATAACTGCTAAATGCTAGTGAAGAAACATGTAGTTCACGAAATATTGGTTCATCATTCTTCATTTAGTAGTAATTATGTCATTTGAAGATTGTGTTGTTTTAGCTAATTTTTGAATATATTCTTACTATTTAAAAAAAAAGGAAAAAACGGTATAATTTGAGAAATATGGTATTGTGATCTACCCGATACTTTTTTTTTTTTTTTGAAAGATGGATGATACATGACCTTCATGAGAATGCATTTATATACGTTTTAAAACCTAAAGAACATCTTTCTTTGTTCAAATACAAAGCATATGTGATATTTTGTCTGTATTTTTTTTTCTTTGGTTCTTAAGGGGACAACTCTAAGAATATAATTTTCATTTTTTAGCGGTTTGTTTTTAGCAAAAGAAAGCAAAATGACACAAAAAAAAGGACAATGAGCATAATAAAGTAAAGAAATACTTTAATCAAAGAAACACTTTTTTTTCCAAAATGGTACTTGAAAGACAAACAATTCTAGTTTTTCATTTTTTTTTACGAAAAAATTCCATTTCTTAAGGGCAAGTATGCAGCTACTTAAAAGTGAAAGAAGGCTGAGAATCAATTATTGTGATTTGTTTTTCTTCTTCTTATCTCCCCACTGGTCTGACGTATTCAGACCAGCTCAAATAAACCATTGACCCTGAGGAAGTCTTCAACTAGCAAAGGAGACGATTAAATATCCTCTCTGGTAATTCCGAGACAGTCCAAAATGTATAAAGCAGTAAGTAACCGCCCCTAAGCAAGGGCTAAGGCAGAAACATGCAATACACCGCCAACTCGACCATTTCGATGCATGGACAGCTGTTTCGAGCTTATTTTGCTCTCATCAGCATGGAATACGAAAGTAGTTGAGTTGGAGGCAAAATCCTCTTATATAGCAAAGAGAGCCAAAAAAAACTGGTAGGTAATATGAAATTAGAATACCAGAAACGGACCCAACAGTCCAACGGTCGCTCGCTGGTATTGTAATTTCATATTACCTACCAGCTTTCTTGGCTCTCTTTGTTATATAAGAGGATTTTTGCCTCCAACTCGACTACTTTCGTATTCCACGCTGATGAGAGCAGAATAAGCTCGAAACAGCTGTCCATGAATCGAAAAGATCGAGTTGGCGGTGTATTGCAAGTCCAAAATGTGTTTGGGGGAAGCTCGACTCTAGAGTTAGAAGCTGCATCGTCCGTCGCGCAGACTAATCTGGGACGCGTGATTTGTTTTTAAAACAGTTTAATAAACAAAATGCACAATTGAATCGTTTATTTCGAAAAGGTAACATCTCTATTTTGATCTCCTCTGTCTCTTTAGAAAATTAAACAGCGCACGGTTATATTTTTGAATGTCATAATCAATGGTTATTTGGTAAATTATTGCAGTAATTGTGTACTTAACTAAACGCATTTTTTAATTGATTATGACATTCAAAAATATAACCGTGCGCTGTTTAATTTTCTAAAGAGACAGAGGAGATCAAAATAGAGATGTTACCTTTTCGAAATAATCGATTCAATTTTAAGACTTCTTACAAATGGGACCAAAATGAATAATACTGAAAGCTTTCATGTAAATTATAATAAAATAATAATAATAATAATCTAACAAGTTGTTGTTTGTCACTGCAGAACTATTTTTAAAGAGTGTTTTGAAAAATGAAATTTTAAGTAGTAAATAAGTTTAACTCAAACCCTTGTTATATTAATTAAAATTTTAATTAAAATGTATTTTTGATGTTTTAACAAGTGCAAGATTTATTTCCTCTTTTAATTCCCATTGCCGATTGCGAATGCTTGGCACCGGGTCAGCTAGTTAATCATTATAAGAACTTCAACAAGAGTAGTTTATATAGTAGTGCTTTGTAACGAACAGTAACTTGAAAATACAATTCAACTTGGAGAAAAAAATAATGACCCATTAGGTTTTCTGCTGCATTCAGTAGTGTTATTACAAAATTGAAGGTTTATGGAGGATGAAGGGGGCTATATTACATTTTTTCGTAAATACATTCTGGACAATGGTAAGCAATCGATTCAGGAAAGCAAATAAAACCTGGTACATCAAAAAGTAGATATCATTAGACCGATTTCATACTCTCACTATCGACAAATCGAGAAAACAAAAAACCTGCAACAACTGCAACAATAAAACTTTGAACTTTAATTACTCGCAATTTCGGTTTTGTTAAATAAACCTTTCATTCTCAAGCCCTTTTATAGTCAGTAAGTTTTTTAAACTTTGAAATATTTTCAATGAAAGCCTTACAGGCTAATAACTAAATTCATACCTGAAGTAAAACGATAAACCACAAAGGCAGTAAAAATGCACAGTATAATCAAAAATATGTATTAAAAATGGTATCACCAACAAGCAGCGAATTTTTTCGTAAGAAATTTGTCAAAAATAGACACGGCTCAATTTTAGCTAAAAAAAAAATATAAAAAATGAAGCTCATATGCAAGTGAACACGGAAAACTGGTAGTGTTAAATGATTTTTCTTACTATTTATGCTCTGAGACTAATATTGAAAAACAAATGCTTAACTTTAATAAATAAGATAATCTATTTTTTACGTGAAAAACTAATTAAAAATATCTTTTCTAATTTTGTGTGATTAATTACTAAAAATACTAGCCTCTAAAAAATAATAAAATTTTGATGATTAATGTTAGATCATTTATACTGTTTCTTGCGTGTATGACGTGTATCATGAGAGATTTTCTTCCACAAAAAGAAACGTGAAAACTGCTGCAGTACGTCCTGAGGAGCTTAAATAGTATTCAGTAACATTAAAAACAATCTTCTGTGAGTTAGAGAAATAAATTTATTATTCCGAACAAAATTATTACATTGTGTGATTGATTTTTTTTTAATCATAAAAAGATTTTTACTGTATTAACAGTCTGGAAACTTAAGATCTCGAAAAAGTAAAATGAGAGATATTTTTATTTTACTCGCACGATTTTAGAATATCTCATTACTTAATCAAATTACATTCCATTTTTCTGATTAAAATGATTGTTTATTCTAAACTGTAAAAAATGAATATTGTTTTTACAGTATAATGCAGCAAATTTTATAGTGATAAACCGTAAAAATGGCTAACTTTACAGTAATAAACTGTAAAATTTCTACTTTTACAGTACTAAACTAAAATTGCTAATTTTACAGTAATAAACTGCAAAATCGCTGATTTCACAGTCTCGTACATTTTACAGTTTTAAACTGCAGCCTCTTCTGCCAGTATTATGCTGTTGTTTTAACCGTATAATGCAGCAAAATTTTACGTCAATAATCTGTAAAATTTCTAACTTTACAATAAGAAACTAAAATTTTACAGTTTATTACTGTGCATTAGGGTGGGGCGAAAAATAAAAAGGTTTTCAGATCAACTTCTAATAGTTGCCAAAAGTTGTCTTTGGTGATAGTTAGCTTTTGTGCAAAATTTGAGAAAAATCGATTAATATCTTCAAGGGGTGTTGCGATCGCAAAATTTTATCATAGCTTTTATCGGGATTTTATAATTAAAATATGAAAAACAGTGCCGTTAGCTAATCTCATTGCATTTTTTTTACTCATAAGATATATTCATGCATTCAAAGCATATGAAATAACTCACAAAAAATATTTTATATGATATATTTATATTTCAAGCATTTAAAAAGAAACAAAAACGTGAAAAAAAGTGATTTTTTTTTTGAAATATAAATATGTCATACAAAATGATTTTTGCGAGTTATTTCATATGCTTTGAATGCATTAATATATCTTATAAGTAAAAAATTGAAATGAGATTAGCTAACGGCATTGTTTTTCATATTTTAACCATAAAATCCCTATAAGACCTATGGCAAAACTTTGCGATCGCAGCGCCCCCTGAAGATATTAACCGATTTTTCTCAAATTCTGCACAAAAGCTAACTATCACCAAAGACATCTTTTGGCAACTATTAGAAGTTGTTCTGAACAACTTTTTATTTTTCGCCCCACCCTACTGTGCATTTAAGTTTTAAATTACAGCTTCGGGTGCCAGTATTATAATGTAAAAGCAACAATTCATTTTTCGCAGTGTATGCGTGTAAGAAATATTTTGTTTTTCTTTAATTCAGAGAACTTTTGATAAATGCTTCTGCTTATTATATGATACATGACAAGTAAAAGCAAAGGACTTTTAAACACGTAATTATTTAAAATAAACTAACATTTACCATAAAGCTTTTGCTGGTCATAATGTAATGTTTGACTAAAAAATAAATCATGAATTTATAGTCACTATTTTCCCACTTGATTATAATTGTTAAATTATTCTGTACTCCAAAAATTCGTGTAAAACGAAATATGCGAAGAAACGTTCGAAAATGCTTAATAATCATCGGTATTCATTCGGAAAAGGCCTTTAAAATGTAAGTTAATATTCAATGCAAATTATAAAATGAATATTTATTCAAAATGTTAAGAAGTCCTCAAAATATTTCAATCGACTACGGAATTCACGCGTTATTAAACCCAAGTTATGAGGCGCTGAATAAAGCACTGTGCTTAATAGAAACGTTAAAACTTCGCATTTTGGCTATAGTTTACCCTAATTTCCTTAGAGAAATTGAAATGCAGAAGATTAAATTGGTTTTACGATAAGAAATAATGTTCATGAAAGCTAAATGGAAATTTTAGTGCAGTAATGCAACAAGTTTTGTTATTTTGTAATGTATGTTCATAACTGTGTGGTTGATTACTAAATTAATGAATTATAATAAAAAAAAAATATGATAAAAAGAAGTACGTTAGGAGTTGAGATTTTCAATTAGTATATTTAAAAATGAAGCAAATTTTTAAATGATATTCTTGCATCCTATACTTTATTAAATGTACGGATATTAAAAAATAAAACCTGTTTGCTTCTTTAAAAAATATAAATAAGGTAGGTGCACCAAATAAAGACACCCTAAGGTTCACTGTCTAATATTTAACTCATTTATGATTCAAATATGTCCAACTACTTCATATTCATCTACTGACTAGCAAGAAATAAGAAAAAAAAATCCTAGGGAAAAATTTAAGTTTAAATTATGTTTTTCAAAAGTTTAACCAAAGAAAGGCAATTACCCCTTAATACAAGCATATGTTCCCAAAGAGTCAAACCTACTTCTCACGCAGAATTTAAGACAAAAGTCATAAAAGGTCAAAATGATTCTCAGACTAAAAGGAAAAAAAAAGTATAGGGTATCTCAATATAAAAAATAATTAAACCACTTCTGACAAACACGAAAACACTATCAAAAAGTCAATGCTTACTGCAAAAAAAATAAGAAAGATCACCAAACTGAACACAACTGAACTTTGGTGAACATTCACCAAACTGAAAATTTGTACCTTCTGTTTCTCGATCACACCCACAGATCGTGCACACATGTGCCACACATGCAGTACAGGAATATATTCTGGACCTGTTTCCCAAATAAGTTAATGCAGAGCTTTTATGGCAAACTATGACCTTTGTAAGTTGCAATCTACTTTCTAGTTTATCAAACTACAACAAAAATGATAGAACACAACGGCATTATTTTAGTATTAGTGAGCTATAGTGAACCCTGAATAAACATAACTTACTGAAAAAAAAATATCAATAAGTTTTTTTAATGCTTTTCTGCTTTTCCTGTACTGCTTCCGGGTATTAAAAACTACTTGTTGAGAGCGCTTTATTATCAGTTAGGCTTTAGACTTGCGATGAATTGACAAAATGCCGATTTTTTTTACCCTTCATCATTACTTATTACTCATTTTATTGTAACCAACTTTGGATACGAAGGCTTATTAAATACACATTTTTAACACAGCCATAGAAAAATCTATATTTGGTACAAACCCAAGTAGCACACTTCGTTTTGTAAAGGGTGTAAAGAAGAAAAAGGGTGTTAGTACGAGGGTTGACAAGAAAGTAAGGTCTCCTATTTTTTTTTAAATACAAAATGACCTTTTTTAACTAAGTGTGATACATCGTTTGAAAGGCCAGGATCTTGGCTATTTTTCAACATAATCGCCATTTTTTTCCAACACCTTCCGCATCCGCGCGATGTACTTTTCTATGCCGGTATCGTACCACTTTCCGTCCACTTCGCGCAGCCAGGTGTTGACCTCTTTTTGAACCTCCGCGTCCGCCGCAAACTTCTTCCCTCCTCCCTCCAAGATGTTTTTTAGGGCGGGGAACAAGTGGTAGTCACTTGGGGCCAGGTCGGGACTGTAGGCAAGGTGATCATTGATTTCCCAGCCAAATTTCCTGATTTGGTCCAGGGTCTCTTTGACCCTGCCTACAGTTCCGACCTGACCCCAAGTGACTACCACTTGTTCCCCGCCCTAAAAAAACATCTCGGAGGGAAGAAGTTTGCGTCGGACGCGGAGATTCAAAAAGAGGTCAACACCTGGCTGCGCGAAGTGGACGGAAAGTGGTACGATACCGGCATAGAAAAGTATATCGCGTGGATGCGGAAGGTGTTGGAAAAAAATGGCGATTATGTTGAAAAATAGCCAAGATCCTGGCCTTTCAAACGATGTATCACACTTAGTAAAAAAAGGTCATTTTGTATTTAAAAAAAATAGGAGACCTTACTTTCTTGTCACCCCTCGTACAATAGACCTCTGGTCGCAGTGCTTGGCTTTGTTAGGCACCCCTCTCTTTCAAAGGGTGTAAAATGGTTATTAACGTTGTGGCAACCGATTAGAAACGTTTATAAAACGTTTAAACGTTTTTTGTGCTACCTGGGAAATGCATGTTTACTTTTTTTTGCAATGTTTCTATCAAAAATCGAGTATTTGAAACTTATCATACTAACTGGTGCATTGAATATTATATTAAAAAAAATAAAACTTTTTCTTACTGAAAATTTATCTCAAAGGATTAATCCAATTTTTTGGTAATGTAGTGCAAAACACCTTCTCCCATCTTTAATATACGGATGAAATTTGTTTACAAACTTTTTTAAATAAATAAAAGTAAAAGGTTGGATCGAGTGACAGTATAATTAGGCATTTGAAGGCAATAGGTGTAAATTATTTTAGTTCTAGATTTAATAAAGTAACCAGGTAATGACTGCCAGTTTAATTAGTCGCTATGAGTCTATTGTAGTTCTTGATAGTAATAATAAAAATATGAAAGATAATCTTGAGTTGATTCCGATGAATAATTCAGAACTAATTAAACCAATACGTATTTCTACACCATTTGTATTAAAAGAAGAAATGAGCTTTAGCAATGATAAAATATCTGAGACTTAAAACATTTGCTGTTACTCATTCCAGTTGAAAATTAAGATATTAACCCAGCTTTGCCTGACATTTTTTTTCGAAAGACGTTTTGTATACAGGTTACACGGCTACAGAACACACTTAACAAGGGTTACGTGCTGCAATCTGTTGATAATGACTTGAAACAATACCAAAGTAATAATTGAACACTATTATTTGGTTGAAATGTTCAATTTTGGTCAATTCAGACACGTTTTGGACCGTCCCTAAAAGGGACGCTAGTCATTAATGGGTTTAAAGAAAAAACAAAATATATTTTTTATGTAATTTATACCGGTATAAAAAGTGATATCAAACCGAAGCTCATTAAATATTAAAAAGTATCTTTTAAGTTCATAAAGAAAATGCTCACGTTAGGTCTATCTAAATATTTTAATAATAATTTAAGCTTTTTTCTGTTTTTATTTGTTTATTATTATAGTTCACGGGATTTGTTTATCATTGAAAATATTTTTTTTTCTTAAACGACAAAAATGTTCGTTATCCTTAAACACTTCTTTAATAAAACTTGAAAAAAAAAAGAAACAATAATAAAAAAGCCAAAAAAATCACAAGAAAAATTTCCTGCGATATTAAATTTGTTATTGCACAACCATCGCTTAACATATACGGAAAAAAAGACAGAAACAAAAAGGAAGACAAAACATAATCATAATGCAACATGATGAAGGATGAAATATTTATTAGGAAAATATATCTTTCTCACCGGGATTGAAGTATAAATTCCTACTTTCCAATCTCATTCGTTTAGAAGAATTTCATGGTGCAATCCCGTATGATTTTCTGTTAGTATGCAAAACATGCTTCAAGAAAAAGAGAATTGATTAAAAGCGCTATATTTTTTACACGAATGAAATACGTGTTCTGAGTACCTAATATCAATAGCAAATCTCGAGATTTTTTTTTTCATCACTGATTTCCATTCGCTTACAGAAGATTGATTGTGAAGATTGAATTTTCTTTACGTTAGGAGAAAAAAAAATTGAAACGCGTAGTCATATAATTTAATATATTATTTTATAATTTACAGAATTGTTATCGTTGCCATAAGTTTGCTGTTAAGGTAATAGAAAATGTTCCATCTGTTAAATAAAATATATTTTTGTTTTTGAGGCTATGTAAAAATTATTTTTAAGCAACTAAATATTGAAAAAATTTGAAATTCATGCAAAGGTATGGTTACCCTTTCACATGAAAGGCAACATATCATTGTGACTTGTTGGTATGTGCATAGTTTTAAGCAAATACTACGCAAAGACTGTTTTCCAGTGCCTTGAGAGAGAGGTTTTACTTCTTTATTAAAATATAAGACAGAACAAGAAAGAGTTACAGAACAGAGAGGGGAAATAACACCCATGGTACGGCGGGAATCGAACCCGCGAACTCTTGCTTTCGAGGCGAAACTTTTGCCTCTGCGCTATCGAGGTCCCTTAGCATCCCAGGTAGCACAAAAAAAACGTATAAACGTTTTTAATCGGTTGTCACAGCTTTAATAACCATTTTACAACCTTTAAAAAAAACAAAGTGTTTTCCTTGGATTGTGAGTTATACAGTGAAACCTGTATATAACGATACTGCACATAACGATAAACCTGCTTATTACGATATTTTTGTTTGGTCCCAGCCAACTTCCCATCTACTCTTGCTCAAACTGTCTATAATGATAATCTGTCTATAACGATATTTTTTCTCGGTCCCTTGAGTATCGTTATACATAGATTTCACTGTATATGGAAATGTAAAATGCCTAAACAAAGAGAAGTCATTAATTATTTTGCATGATTTGCAGCGCCACCTATTTTTTCTTTTTTAACTTTACTATTAAGCATATAATTGATGCTAATCAGATAATAAATGCCCCTCAATACTGAAGGTCTTTTGAAGGCAAAATTTGATAGTTTGTGGTACATCAAGAATGTTTTTTTTTGCTGTTATAAAGTGACAAAGTTATTGTTATTAATGTTTAATATACTAATTGGGACCTTCTGATGTTCAGTGGCATATTTATTTATTTAATAGTAGACAATTTGTGACTTTAAACATTTGGTAAAATTTATCAACTGCATGTGGAGCACTGTGAAATAGTTTATTTTATTAATGTATCCCATATTTTTAAAAAATATTTGTGATCATTTTTAAAATAATTCATAAAAATTCATTCATTTAGTTACACACTGATTCATTAATTTAGTAGTTTTCTTATTTATTCCCCAATTTCTTTAGTAATTTATGTATTCATTCTTTAATTAATGTTTATTTGTTCATTTGTTTCACTAATTGATTCATACACTGCTCTCGACATTGAAAATGCAACACTAAGGAGTGGTCAGAAGTTCATGCAAATTTTAAAATAAACTATCTGCGTGGCCCGGCGTTGCACGGGCTTTAATGTAGTGAAAACAGTTTCAGAAAACTACTCGCCGCCAAGGCGGCTCACCTTTAAAGTAGTGAGGAAAGTTTAAACAACCTACTCGCCACCAAGGCGGCTCGCCTTTAAAGTACCTAGGAAAGTTTCAACAAATTACTCCCCGCTAAAGCGGCTCGCTAAAAAGCTTTCCTGCATCTGAAAGTCAATCGAATTATTTGCACATGCTACCTCAGAAATAAAAACGATGTCAAGTCGCGCACACTTAGCACTCTCCCTAAATAACAAATAAAATTCCTTACCAAAAGCAATTATTTCATAACCGCTTTTTTTCCTGTGAAATTAATTGAAAAATTCTAAACGAAAAATTTATTTTAATATTTGGATGGCAGCCAAAAAAAGTCCTTTCTACAAACAGCAATTGCAATTTTATTTAAAAACACATTTTCAAAATGGTGCCAGAGAAAAAATATAAGTCATTAATTAGAATAAAAACAATTGTTAGAACTTTGTTGTAACACGTATTTAAAATGACAACGGAAAAAAATAACACCCTTTAATTTTAAAACGTTCAATAATTTAATTGACGTTTTAATTTAAAATGGCAACCGGAACGAAATAAATGTCTTGGAACTTTAAATAGTTCACTAATTTAATTAACGTTTTAATTCAAAATGGCAACCGGTAAGAAATAAATTGTCCTGGAATTTTAAATAGTTCAATAATTTAATTAACGCTTTAATTTAAAATGGCAACAGTAAGAAATAAAATTTTGGAATTTAAAATAGTGCAATAATTTAATTAACGCTTTAATTTAAAATGGCAACGGAAAGAAATAAATGTCTTGGAATTTTAAAAGTGCAAAGAATTTAATTAACGTTTTAATTAATATCTCAGCTAATTAACGTCGTACAATTACGCGGATGGTCTTATTGTCTTCCTTAGAAAATTTCGAATCGAATGATATTATGTTTGTTTCTCTACGCTCAGCGGTTTTTGAGGAGTTCAAGCTTCAGACGGACAGACAGACAGACAGACAGACAGATAGACAGACAGACAGACAGACAGACAGACGCGGACAGATTTTAATAGTAGTAATTCACGTCACCGAGCTATGCAAATGATGTGTAATGCGCAGCTTTCCGACGTACCTCAATTAAGATATAAGATAACGTGCAGAATGGGCAACCCTAGCAGCATCATCTCATCGGCCGATGATCAGCCATTCATTGAAACCCGATGAAATTCTCATCGGCCGATGATCCAATATGTCTCATCGGCCGAGCAGAATCCGAGCAGCAAAATCCGATGAGAATACGATGAGATTTGGAGCAATTTACGAGCAGAACAGTCCCGTGCCGAGGAATTTCATCGGGAAACTTGATCGGAAGGATATCGTTTTCCGATGGAATATAGATCATCTTATTTTCATCGGGAAAGTTGATCGGAAGGATATCGATTTCCGATGAAAAGTAGCTCATCGAAAACCGTGCTCGGATACTGATCGGAACGATGTCATCGTGCGTTACAGGATCAGTTTACGAGTAGTTTGTTGATCGGCCGAGCAAAATCCGATGAGTTGATGCTACTTGGGAATATTCGCGTCGTTATTTCTCCTAGCCAAATTATCGAAGAAATTTTGTTTTTGTCTCGGAAGATTCGTGTAATGGGATATAATGCCAGGCCACCGTCAACGAAGGCACTTCCAACAAGTAAACGGATTTACGAAGGGTTGGTGATCGGACTGAAAAGGAGGAATTGGTCAGTACGTCAAATCGCAGCTGATATCCAGATGGGTGCGAGCATGGTGCATCGGTTGTCTCGAAGATGGTTGGAACAAGGAAATGAGGCAAGATTGAGGAGTGCAGGTGCAGCCAGAGTGACTTTAGCACGTGTGGATCGACGCATTTACCGACCAGCTGTGGCGCACCCGCAAGTACCTTGTACCTTGATTTTGCAACGTGTGCAAGATACTCTGGATGCTCCTGTGTCAACCAGAACTATTTACCGTCGATTGATTGTACGACGTTCGCTAAGAAGACTGCCATAGACCCCACAGCATAGACGTGAACGTTTGGCATGGTGCAGGGCTAGAGCGACTTGGATGACAAAATGTCAAAACGTCGTGTTCTCAGATGAGTCACGCTTCTGTTTATCCAATGACAGTCGCCGTATACGTGTGTGGCGAGGACGCGGAGACAGATCTTACTCAGCGGTAACTGTAGAACGCCCCAAAGCGCGAAACGTTTGACGCCATAGTTTCGTACATTTCCATATCACCTCTAGTTCGTATTCTGGACACTATGACGGCCTAACGGCTCTTGGATAATGCATTTACTGCAACCGGTGGCAATTCTCTACTTTCACGGGCTGCCTAATGCAATTTTGTAGCAGGATAACGCCCGACCACACAGTGCTTGCATCTGCCAACATGCTTTCCAAGTTATACAGATGCTTTTTTGGCCAACAGACTCATCTGACAAGTCACCAATCGAACATGTGTGGGATATTATTGGACGCCTTTTGCAGAATCTGCCCTTGCCTCGTTCAGAAGACGAACTGTGACAAACGGTTGTCTTCATTTCCCACTCCAGGGTCCCCCGTACCTACCACAGCTTCGTGGTTTAACCGGGATAGGGCCGTGAAGAGCGCTCTGTTCTTAATTTTGAACCAGAACCTAGGGTCGAGCAAACCCTAGGCCCAGCACCCCCAGAGGTATCGTTTCACTTGGAGGACTTTGTGACCATGACATTTTTAACGCCTCCCAGCCACCATTAATCAAGACGGTGGATCTTTGATCGGCTGGGTCGAACCCGGGTCCCTCCAGACACGAGTTCGATGTCTTACCGATCGGGCCACCACGGCCCCGTGACAAACGGTTGCAAGGGAATAGAGAGCCATCGCTCAAGACACCATCCACACTCTTGTTGACTCTATTCCTAGATGTATTTTTTCCTGCGTCGCTGTCCGCGGTGGTCCTATTTTCTACTGAGCCGACGCCGTTCTCGCTTTGTATTCTGCCTATCGTTTTAAAATAAAGATCACTTATTGTTCCTTTCTGTCTCTGACTTTGTACCAAATTTCATCACTTTGCGACCACTCCTTCTTGGTGTTGCATTTTCAATGTCGAGTAGTGTACATATTTATTTATGAATTCATTTGACGAAAATCATTTTTCATAATCCAATAGAAAATATTTTAATTATAACGTGGTTCAAAAGAGGTATAAAGGAAAAAAAAATATACTGGCATTTGAAAGTAAGAATTTAGTCGCAAAAAGTAAAAACAACATCTGAATACAAGTTTTATTGTAAAACTAGCTGCCAGGGCAGCTATATTAGCTTCCTGCGGCAAGTTGGTGCTGAACGTCCCCCCTCCATAACTTTTACCTCATTCTGATGTTATATTATTTGATATAATTTATTGTTCATAAGATTTCAAGACATACTACGCACGTGGTCCGGCATTGCACGGGCACTTCGTGCCTTGACAGTAGTGAGAAAAATTTCAAGAAACTACTCCCCGTCAATGCGGCTTGCTAAGAGGCGCCTTCGAACTTTTTCTTTTTTCCTGCATCAAAAAATCATTCGAATTATTGAGCTGTTGCACGGGCATTTCGCGCCTTCAAGCTGGCGAGGAAAGTTTCAGTAAGTTCAGCTCGCTCAAAGGAAAGAAGCAGACATAGATAATCAGTTTTTAATATAAGTAGATGGCTTTTCAACTAATTTATACTTCAGAAAACTACAAGTAGCTAGCGATAAAAGTAGTACGTACTTGGCCCGTTAATAAGTTTCATGTTTATGTTAGTTATTGAGATGTTTTGCGTCTTCAAAGTAGTGAGGAAAGTTTCAGCAATTCGCTCAAGTGAAAGAAGCAGACATAGACATATACTCAGTTTTTTAATATAAGTTTTTTAATATAAGTGGATGGCTCTTCAACTAATTTCTATTTCAAAAACCTACAAGACGCTAGGCATAAAATTGCTACGTAAGTGGACCGCTAATGAGTTTCATGTTTGATTTAGTTAAGCCTTCATTCAAAATTCTCAAATCATTGTTATTACTGTTTCATAGCAACCACGTTTTGCAACAATGGATTTCATATTTAATCATTTAGGCCTAATCGCTTAAAATTTGACTACTTATTAATTGATATCTTCGTTAATTAAAATCGTACAATAATATAAATTAAAACTAATGAAGCCTGAAAAATTACCTATCTATCGGTACCTGGTTTAACTTTCAGTTCATTAGCGTTCAGGAGAAAGAAGCGTGACATACATAGATAGTTAGAAAGAAAGATAGATAGTTAGAACGAAAGAAAGATAGTTAGAAAGAAAGAAAGATAGTTAGAAAGATACTCAGTTTTTAATATAAGTAGATACTTTATTTCCTCAAAATGTTTATCATATATTTCAAAAGAATAAAAATACAAATATTTCAAATGGAAAAAAAAGTCAGTTCGAATAATTATTTTATTCAGTGTTTTTTCCAGTCAAAAAAATAATTAAAAAAATGTTTTAGGATCAGTTCAGAGATGTTATACAGTTGAAAAAAACAGAAGCACCATCCAACGTTTAAAATGTTTAATGGTTTAATATAAGACTGCGCCATTTTATTCCATTTTCTTAATAAAAAAAAAAATTCAAAATTTATCCAATTTCCTTTAAGCAATTTTCAAATTATAGTTAATAAAATCACAATAACGCATAACATAATTAGCAATATGTTAGATATGTTACCTAGACAAGAAAATATTAAAAAAAAAGATGCAGGTTGTGGTGAGAGCTCTAATTTAAATGTTTTTTCAGTTATTAGTAGTCATTTAGTCTAAGACATTTTTCGTTGAGAAAGTTAGAGGTTATACAACAACACTATTGACGCTAAAAATTTTGCTACATTGTTCGTAAGTGTATATTTATTTCAAATAAAAAAATTAAGAATGTGCATCGACTGTGATGATTTTTTTTTAAATTTCATTCTTTGAATTCTTTGTTTTGTTTTGACTCTCATGTTTTCAGAAAATTATTTGTCCTCTCTCATAAAGTCATCTTAGTGTTTTGTTCAAGGCATACTTAATGTAATTCTCTTTAGAACCTATATTTTGTGTTTGTACTAGGAATTATCGAGATAAATCAGACGTTGTTTCAAACCATTTACCATCTATGAAACGGTTGCTTTGGGTGTACGAATTTTTTTATCGACAAGTCTTAGCATAAATGCAAAAGTAAAAAACCGGTATCATACCTTATGAAAAGATTATCTGTAATAATTTCTAAGAAACAAACAAGTCTCAAAGCTTGTTTCGTTAACAAATATACTTTTGTAGGTTTTACCAACTAAAAATACTTTTGTTTAAACTCTAGATTTTTTTTCTCAATTTGTGTAGTAGAAATACCATAAGATGTGCTAACATAAGTAAAAATAAATCCATTTAAACCATGATACGTGTGATGTAGGAAATAAAAATGTAGTTCAAAAAATATACATTTGTCAATAGTTTCCTTTTTGTATCACTCCTTTCTTCACAGTATAACATGAAAATTGATTCTTTCAAAATACCAGAAAATAATAAAAAGAATGATAAACATGCCTCTGAAATGAAAAAGCTTTCTGACCTTTTATTTTCGAGAAAAGAAAAAGAAATACGATTTTATAGTTGATTTTCTTCAAAGTAGATTTTCCTCAAGATGTTTAGTAAATGTAATTTAAAGCGTATTTCACCATTTTATAAGTTTTGAGCGAATCTCAGAAACAAATAAGATTCTTGGATTCGGATTTTCTATAAATGTCTTTTTTTTTTGATTGCCATTTATTTGTAGTCTATGTTCCTCAAAATGATCCCAAAACAAAGAGTGGTTAATATTCTAGTTACATCAAAATGCAATTTCTATTTATTTAATAAACATTTACTGTGTAATCATTTGCATGAAAAGTTTACCTAATTTTGTATTAGAAAGAAAATGCTAGTGTAAATAATGTATCTGACTTTACTATCAAAAATGTAAGTAACGGAAACTCACACAATTTCATTTTCCTTTTTTTTCGGAGCATTGGTTTACTCCTCAAAAATATTATTCACGTATTTTTGATTAGACGTCGTTCTGAAAATTAGACACCATTTTTAAACGCAAAAAAAAAAAAAGTTTCAAAATTTGTATACAAGGTGCCCATAAATAACTGACGGCAAAATTCATTTGTGCATAAGTTACATTCAAGATGCTTTTTATTGTTGGCACATTGCCTTTAAAAGGTAAGCGGAATTGTGATTTAAAAAAATGAAGTATATAAATGTGTCAAAGAGATTAATTGAAAAAACTTTAAAATTGTTTAAAGAAACAGGTAGTGTAGAAGTAAGGCATAATGGTGGAAAAAGCGAAGTGTAGGAATAAAAAAATTAATAAAATGTTCACGTGAAAGAGTGCCATTGTAGGTGCGTGCAGCTGCAGAAGGATTTCCAAAAAGTTTGCCATCTGTGGTTACAGTTAAAGACGCGAGAATAGAAACCATTACTTAAACATTGATTAACAATGATGTTACTTTCATTTAACATTTATTTTGTCATCATAGAAAACATTGTATTACAGTAATTAATTGTTTTTAACCCGTCAGTTATTTGTGGCCACCCTGTAAGTATTTCGGAACAAAGTATGTCAAAACATTTCGTTGAAACCATTCAACAATTATCGAAGATCATTGTCCGATATTAATAATTCAATATTTTCCTCAAATTCAACTCGAATCTAGCAAGAAAAAAATAGACTTGCATAAATGATCTGCAAACTTGTTCTCACAATGCATCTGATTAAAAATAATAAAACGAGGTGAAACCTCACGCGATAAAAATCCGCAATATTTTAAAGAAATTTCGCTTTTATCAGGACAAAGTAAAATGAAAATAAGGCCTTGTTCTTTTCTCGTAAAACATGTTCATACTCTTATAAATCTGAGGTGAAGAGAAAACTCCTTTTCAGAAATGAGGTTTCTTTCTTTTACAATCTTTTATACACGTAGTTTTCTTGACAAAATATGCTGGAAGTTTTTCTTTATGTGAGGCAAAGAAAGGTCACTTTACGGAGAAGAAAAGGTGTTCATTTATTTTACCACCAACATGGTAAAGTATTTTTGAAGTATTTCTGAAACAGTGTACTATGATCAAAAAGTTTAGAAACATAGTGCAAAAGTTGTCACATAATTTAACCCATTTTATACCCAAGTTTTTTTTTACATTTTTTTTCAATTTTTATCTGCTTAAAACTCTTACTTGGAATGGTTTACATACATTTCAGGCTTAAAATAGTTCGCTGTTACCATATTTATTAAGTTATTTAACGTCCTGTTTATGGGATATTTTGCGCAAAGTAACATTACAGAAGGCATCTCTGATCCATTTTAAGCAAAACATTTTAAAATAGTTTAATTTTATGAAAAATAAGTTCGCAAAAAAAAACTTACTTTCTGTGGCTATTCATGCTGGATCGTTGCTTGACAGATTTGTCTGAAAATAGCTATCAATAATTAAGCTCTGATGTACAAATAGTGGCTATAACTGGTTTTCTCAAGATGGACTATTTAACTTGTGAAAAACAGCTTTAGTAAAATGATATACCCATTACAGGTTTTTGTATGCAGTAACTAACAAGCGTCCCTGTTTTAGGCTACTGGGCATAAATGGGTTAGTTCTGATGCATTTTGATTTTGAGATTTTTTTTTAAACTGATTTTGGTATTTAAAACAAAAAACGTGAAACACATTTTTCTTTTCGTAATTTTCTTCTTGGAAGTATTGGAGATGCTGTGTTGTTTTCATATTAAAGTTAGTCTATAGTTATTTATAACTGAAAGTTTTGCCTGAAACGTCTAGCTGCGAAGTTTGAAACTTAAGATTCCACTATGACATGATTCTTTTTTGCACTCTCAAAAGTCCGAGACAATTCCGGCGAAGGAATATTGATGGACCACTATCCGCTGATATGAGATGAATGTCTTCCCTTTTTTTGATAGAGATTTGTTTTTGGCGTCATTTTTGGGTTGATTGGAGTTAATATCATTCACGCTGTGAGTGGTAGATAGCGAGTTGCTTGATAGTTGGCATTGCGGCGTATCTAGTGGGATTTATGAGAGCTAAGGCAAAGTAGAGCAAGAGCGTCGCTGGGGGATAAGAGCTTTCCTTAAGCATTATAATATTGATGAACTATCGAATCGTTTGCCTTGCATCGAATCTAAGGGAATGTGGGGCAAAGTGAAAAAGTTAAAACTACCTGCCTGTTTCAAAAGGAACAAATGGGAAATTTGTTCTAAAAATTATTGTACATAAGGAAGGAATAATTTATTTTGCTGTACAACTTTCGTTGAAATATTATTTTTCATCTTTAGCAGTTATTTTGTACTTTCAAAAAAAAAAAAAAAAATCTCCTTAAAAAATCATGGGGCAAAGTGAAAAGCAAAATATTCTTATTAAGAAAAAATTTCTACTCGACGATTAACAGTAATTTTCATGAAATTAATGTGTAAATAAAGGAAAAGTAAATAAATGAATGAATGCATAAATTAATGTGTGAGAAAAAAGAAATGATTGAAAAATTGGATAATAGATAAAAAAAATAAGTTAATGAGTAAATAAGTAAATAATTAAGTAAAAGAATGTATATAAATTAACAATTTAAGAAATACGTACGTGCTTTAATAAATGAATGAATAAGTAAACGAAATGAACTATTTCACTTTGCCCCATCTACTTTGCTCCGTGTGCACTTGACAAATTACATTGAACATTTTAAATAAAAAAATGCCTAAAATAAACTAAATAACGATTGCACTGGACATCAGAAGACCATAATTAATAGTTCAAATGATTATTACAAAAATGTTATCATTTTGTAATAACAAGAAATATTTTTGAAAAACCACTAATATTACAATAAAGGTATTAAATTTTAAAAATGGCTTGTATAATTTTTTTCGTTGATCGTTGGAGCTACTTATTTTTTGAAAGGAATCAACTATATGTCAAGGAACTTAGTCAAAATATTGCCAGATAGGTGTCACTGCAAACTATGAAAATATTTTACCATTTCACTTTGCCCCCACATTCCCCTACTTAGATATTAACACTGGATTGCATATTATATAAAAGACAATACGATAACTTTTATTTTCCAGGATCAAATTCAATTGTTGCTTTTTTTATGCTAATTTGTTGCTTCTTCAGTTTTTTTTATTGCAAAAAAATAGTAGTTGCATTGTTTACACTTACAGTAAATCCCAAAAATAAAAAATCATTTTAAAAAAAGACAGATTTTAGATATTTTCTGCATTTTCATTTCACTTCATCGCATTCTGATCAGTTTAAAAAGTTCCACCACTTAAAAACTTTTTCTTAAAAAAGCATCGCACATACTTCAATAAACTTGGAACTAGACCATTTTAAATTAGGATAATCCAATAAATCATCTAGAGTAGAAGGACTGGTATCAGCGATTCATTTGAAAGATCAATTCCGCCAAGAATCATCAGGCGATAAACCCGAAGGCCCTCCATTGCCATCAATTCATCGCTGAACAATCAGTTCAATCAACCGCCCAAAGTGAGAATAGAATGGCTCCTAGACGTGATCATGAATTTCCGATAAAGCGGCTCAAGAAAATCGAGTTCTTAGAGGAGTGTTGAATAATATATTTTAATGCTGAGAGATTTAAATCTTTCTTCTGGTTAGATATTCAATAATACGTGAAGTTTATTGCACCCTTTGCGGTATCAAAAACAGTGGCGGACTCCTATTTTCCTTCAGTTTACATGTTTTCTTTGTCTTTTACAAATTACTGTGTTCCAAAAATTTATGAATTATTTTATTATTATTTTCACATAGGATATCAAAAAAATATAATTTTTCTCTTCTTTTTTATTGTTTTTTTTCTCCACAAACTTTTAAATTCTACTTCAGAGCTTGTGATCTAAAGCTGAAGCGGTTTATCACATATAAATTTTCGCTTTCTTTCCTGCAATAGTAGGGCTAAAAAGTTGCCAGTACATTAAACTAATGATGGCACTGCTCAAAAACATGAAACATCAAAACATCTGAGAACCAGTGATATCTAATGAGATTGAGCAAAATAGTCACGTGCATCGGAGGATCATTTACGTTAAATTTTTCGATTTACTTTTTATGCAGAAGCTATCAGCTTCGACATACATAAGGACTGCGTGCTATGCGCCTTGCCTCCTGTCAAACACAGGACAGATTTACGGCACAGAGATGGTGAAATAACATCCATGGGCAGAATCGGAACTCGAACTCGCGACCATTTGCTTACGATTAGAATTCTCTACCTCAAGCAGGGCCGTCATTTCAAGTTTCTCCAGGTGGGCGGGCGGGCAAAGGTTCAAACGCAATGACAATTTGCATCCGAAAACGTCAGAAGACTATCTGCCAGTACTTTTAGGTAAATTACATTGAATTTTACAAAGCTCAGTCGGTCGGGAGAGCAATTGGACACACCTGCCCCCACAGTCCATAAATGAGGGGTCCTGGACACTCAAGGATCCGACCTATGCGCCACCCCCATTTACATCAAATGAATAAAAGTTTAAAGAACCATCTTGAGCTCAGGCAGAACTAGGATTACCAGGTAAAATTATTTTTCGCGTGGTTCTCAGAAGGTTTAGAATAACAAAGATCTTATAAATAGTTTCTAAAATAGTTTTTTTTTTACATAATACAGGGTCGATCGACCAGTGAATGAACCCTCTAGTAAAATTGCTAAAAACTACGAAAATATGTAGCACCGTTAAAAAGGGTAGCTTTTTCAACATGGCAGTAAAAACACTTCAGATGATATGCGCAATTCACTTAAAAAAAAAACAAAAAAAAAAAAACGTTCTGCATCAGTATAATTTGAGAGAAATGTAAAAATCGTCCCATCCCAGTGAATGAAAACTCTAATCAGTGGACAAAGACAACATTTTCTAGCCGTTATCTTTTTGGAAGTGTGTAGAAGGAAGTTAGTTGCCAGTTCATCAAAGAAAAATGTTTAAAAAAATTATTAGGTTTTTTTTTTTTTTTTTGTAAATTTTTTTTATTCACTAGTCGATTTACTCAGCTACTCAAATTTTAAGTAATACCTTAGTGTACGATTTGAGATTTTACTATGTAAATTTATAACATTGGAGCATAAACATTTCAAGAACGCGTCATTCGGGTAATTTTGATTCACAATTTCTCTATTTTCGGCTGCCCCACTATTTATTTTAACTGTGTTACTGCATCGGTTGGCATAAGCCAAGACAAAAATTCCTTAGTCAAAATAACGAATGCATAATAATTTGAAATAAAAAAACAATAATTGTTCATAAAAACTTTTAAAATGCGTGTTTAATCTGGTTTGAATTTGTCCTGCCACCTGGAGAAATTCTGAACCACGTGAGAGATATGACACACGCGAAATTATCTTAATAAATATAGAGCAACTTTGAACAAGAAAAATAATTTCCTAATGTTTGAAAACTTCCTAATTTTATCGTATAGCATCTTATCATCAAGTGTTTATAATTTACTATATTGCACAGAGTATTACAAAATAAGACAAAATGCTTCAACAACTTTAAAACAGCTTTGAAAAAAAGTTTCCCAACAAATACTTAAAGCCGAATAAAGTGGTGGCTTGAGGAACTACTTTTGAGGCGTGGTATACTGGACTTATTCCAAGCAATCTGAACCCAAAGGGGCATGAAACAACACAATGATGATAATTTATTTTTAAAAATAAAAATTTCAAATTGATATTTGCAATCCTACTAATAGAGTGTAATATTGGTCCTTCAATAGTTTGTTTTAAATTCGAATGCATTTGAAATTGTCATCAAAGCTAACAGTGATGCAACGTTAATGGACACGGTTAAAAATTACCCGAAAAAACTCTTCTCTAACTCAAAACTCCAGATTAAAAATGGCCACGCTCGTGGCGAGAGAAGTATTGACATTGATTGCACTTCGTGGACTCCCGGGTTTTCAGTCTGTAGGCTCCCGGTGAGCTGCTAACCGTTTCATTACATACCAAGTAGCATTATTAATAACTTACGTTGTATTTTACCCTTTTAAAAGCTGTCTAAATTAGTTAAAAATTTAGCGATAATATTTTTCTTGAATAAAATAATTCTACTGTATACTGTACCAAAGCTTAATACTTTTCGTTGATACATGCTTCAGTCCCGTCATATTTTTTTAGAATCGAGCACAGAGTGGTATATACAATTGATACAAATATTCTATGGTAAAAAAAAAGAAAAAAAAGCATTCGTATATCGTGTCTACTAATTAATACTTGTCTACATTTATTTAAAAAAAAATATGAAATGCTTTTTAAATTGGAAATAAATAACAACCAAAGTTATTATTTAACATTGCCGATTAGCGTGATTAATTCAGCAAATAACAGAAAATGGTTTCATAGTATTTATTTTTCTTTAAATACCCAAAATATGTTTTAAACATTCGTAAAATTAAATAGATAACTTTACGCTAAATGCATAACAGTACAAATATACGTTAGTGCTTAAAAAAAGAAATTAACAAAATGAAATTTCGTCTCTAAACGAATCTAATATTTAAAATGTAATTTTGTTAAAAAAAAAAATTCACATGATTTGAATTTAAAAATATGCGCTTCGTCTAAGAAAGTACACCACGAAGCGTTTTAGTAAACACAGAAAGTTCAAAATAATGTATTTTTATGGTTTATTTTAAGCAAAGTGTACTATCAGCCCCATTATTTGTTATTGTTCTCTTATTAAAATATATTTAATTAATACATACTAAAAATAACTCTTTTGTCTAACCCTAATTAAAATTAAAATTATACTCATGTCAATATGAATAAAACTGGGTTAGATGAAGATAATAATTTACATAATTTATGTAGAAAACAAAGATTTCCACAATATCTAACATCACCCAAATACCAAACTTTATCAATATTCAAATACAATGCAGCGAAACGATTGTAAGTTATTGTTTCATCATTCCCTCAACAATAAAAAATCAATTGAACTCCTTTACATTCAAGCTAAAATGGAGATAAAGAATCGATTTACATCATTTGGTTTTCGAATTCCTTTGAATTTTCTCATCTGATACAGTCAAGACTCGATCGTGCATTTTCCCTCAAAGTGGGGGGTTGGGGGGCTGAAAACGAACGTAATTTTGTTCCCCCGAATCAATAACCAATTCTTTCGTGCCGTGTCGTTTCTTCTCCTAGAAGATTAGAAGAAGAAAACTTATTTATTCGCATTTGCGTTCGGCCGCGTTCGATTATGGTGAAGGCAGTTCTCAAATAAATGGTGGTTAAGGACAGTTAAAAGCACATTTTATTGAAATTGTATAACAGATCTACGCATTGATGGTTTAAATGAGTATTGTATGTTTAAATGGTACAATAAAGCAAATTGTGCAGAGTTGGTCTAGTTGTGTGAGATTATTTTTGTTTTGTATTTCTTTATGAGATATGAATCGGATATACAATACACCAAAAACAGTCCGAAACATAACTGGTAATTAGCAGACAGCGTTCAGGGATTGCGTGGGTCTAAGGTAATTTGAGGGCAGATGCCGTATTGGGGAAGGTGCCGTATCATGTTTTGTGCACAAGAATCAACAAAACAGCTAGCCACTCAGTTAGAAAGAAGTGGTTTGGTGTTTTGTCATTTGTATCTCTCTGTTAAGTACCCGAAATGGTGTTAAATGCCTTTGGCTAAGACACCGTGTTTTCATTTGGAGAAGTTGCCGTAGCTTTCTTTCACTCCCTAGATTAAAAAAATATACATTCCATTCGAAACATAGACCTAGAAAACGACAATGAACCGTCGAAAAAAAATGTGATTCGATGAAATACATTGTATACAGCAGTTGAAGCAAAAAGTTGTGCACGGCATCTTCCCCCTACGAAATTGCACTAAAGGCATTCTCTCAAACAGTTGGGGAAGATGCCAGAATGGAAGGGTTTTGTAATCCTTAATTTTCGGTGGTAAAAAATTGTTTTTCGAAAGCGAAATGTATTTTATTACCGATCACAAAATTCCATAATTTTTGAATAAATTGAAATTTTAAAACTAAAACCAATAGCCTATTTAACATAAAAGAAAGTCAAAAACTACGGCGTCTTCCCCAGTCTACCCTATACCATTTTCTTGTGAAAACAAGTTTTGGAGGGGGTGGGGATGTTCCTGAGTTGCTATATGTTTCATAAATGCAGATTTTACCCTTTTAAGAAACTCCTTTTAAGCTACAAGAAATTATTAGTTTCAAGAATGTATTTCTAAACTCCTGGAGAAAACTGTAAGCGGTGATAGAAACATCCAAACAAGCAAAAATCTGTAGGCCAAATGATTGCAAAAGCAATGCTAACGCGCTACCACACAAAACAGTAACTGGCGGGTGGAAACTGGTCACAAATTTGCTACACAAGACAATTTAAAACCATATTTTAGTTTTCTTAATAAAGGATTAGGGTGGTTTGTTAGAATAGCTATTTATAGCTCAAAACAACGCGTCACAAACCGCAACTTAACTGTCCGATAAAGCTTGACAGAATGATTCGTTGCAACGGTGATCGGTGCGTTGTCATTGCAATGCATGCAATTCAGCTGCTGGCCATAAATGTCAGCAGCTGCTTGAAACCTTTCTTAAACACTAAAATCTGTAAAATAGGACTTTGTAATAGTTTTGTGACCTGCTTGAATTTCTGACTTTGTGTGCATGTAGCGCGTTAGCATTGAGTTTGCCGTCATATGTGCCTATATACTTTCGTCTCTTAAAGTTGTTTCCAAGAGTTTAGAAACACCCTGTATATCGGGTTTTTTAATTAAGTGCTTGCCTTCAGCTCATTTATGACCTTCCAGATGGACTTAGCCCTAAACAAGAGCAAAATGACCATCTCAAGACATTGCAGTTTTTCAGAAAATGCAAGCAAACATGCTATTCGCTATTTGCTTGCAATTCTGCCTTAATTTTAGATATATTTTCCATATATATTAAAGTTACGAAACTATTACAATAAGCGTACTTAAGTTTTTAATGAACATTTTTGAGACATTTCAGAGAAATCACTGGTTTTATTGGGAAGATTTCTAAATTATCCAGAAAGAGTTCAGGAAAGGTACTGGCTTTTAACGCAAAAATTGAATGTTTATTGCCAGATAAATTACTGATTGAATTTGAGTGAAAAAGAGATGCCTATTACTTTCAAGGAATATTTTAGATATTTGTTAGTAGTAAAGATATTCTTAAACGAGTTACTGTTATAAAGCAGTAAGTAACCGCCCTAAGCCAGGGATAAGGCAGAAACATGAAATACACCACCAGCTTGTTTATGCCATTCATAGACTGCAGTTTCGCGCTTTTTGGTACTCGTCAGTATGGAATAGGAATTAAACGAGCGGAGGCAAAAATCTCT
>JAXGGA010007621.1:0-61556 GCA_038373865.1 Uloborus plumipes
TCTTTCTAAATTTGCTGAAAGGAAGCAGCAAATTCCTGTCACCCAAACTTGCATACTGCAGAGACAGTTTGGAAACTACTGAACACTTTCTTTTGTATTAATACAATGAGTGAAAAGCATCTGTTAGTAATGTGTAGTAGTAATCTGTAAAAGTTATATTTTTTTGTTACTTTTGACTGGAAAAAAAAGCTTATTGTTCGAATAAATGAATTTTTATGTATGTGCACGTGTAATTTTCTTGCATGCTGGATAGAAAACTATTTTTAATAACCTCGGTTATATCGCGCTTTCAGATATATCGCGCTTTTTTCTTGTCCCCGAAAAGCGCGATATAACGAGGGGTTACTGTACTTATATTTCGTTTATAAAGACTATAAGTGAAACACCTTCTGATATTTACTTTGCATTCTTTATTTTGTTAAAATTAGTTCTTTCTGCATATTACTTAATGAAATTTTGATTTACAAATAATATTTTTTTTTATGTTTTTTTCTTACAAAGGTAGATATTTTCTGGTTTGGACAATAAATTATGGTTTACACATTAATTAATAACTGTTTTCATTCATTCAATTGGGAGAAAATCGCATGATGTCCCACACGTGACATTTATGTCCCTCACGTGACAGTTACTAAACTAGTTACAAATGTAGTATATGTTTACTTTTTAAAGCTAACACTGCAAATCATTATTGGTAGGAAACTACAGGGGCGTAGGAGTTTGGTAAAGCTCGGTAGGAGCTCGGTGTAGTGCCAGAGCCTGGCGTTTCTTGAGAGGGGAGGCGGGGGGGGTGGCAAGACACACTTTGTCACCCTTTACACTAAAGTTCAATTATAAAGTCCTTCATGTTCAAATAAACATTTTTTGAAAATAAAACAAAGTTAAAAACACTACGACAAGCATACTTTTACATTATTAATATGAACTTAGTTTTTGATGTAATATTTTTTCAGAAATAGGAAGTCTGAAACTTTTATCCCGGAAAAATTTCCAAATGGTACCTTTTGAAAAAGACTTTCAACGATCGATTTTTGGTGACTTTAGAGGTTATAAATATTTCGAAATACAAGTCTTAAAAGCGAATTGAGGCTATCTTTGGTTACATTAGAGGCGGGAACTGGGGTAGCACTGAGGGGGGGGGGGTAAAAACTGATGTCCAAACGCTTGTCCCACACGTGACAATAATAATTTAATAAAAAACACCAATTAAAAAAGATATCAGGAAAAAATGTTTTTGCTTCACAAATCACATGCACAATGTACTTTCCCCAGGCTCAAAAATTTTAAACCTGTAGCCATAAATTATTCGTTTCGTATACATACATGAACGTTACTGAAAATTTCGTCTGGTTGTCCCACACGTGACCGTGGAATCACCCTTTACAGTATAATACAGCTAATTTTGGAGTCATTTGGCGGTATTAAACTGCGAAATTTCTAATTTTACAGCAGTAAGCGGTAAAATTGCTAGTTTTACAATAGAGATGCACCGATAAGCAAATTGGCCGATTACCGATTAATCGACTGTTGATAAGCGGCCGATTACTCGGCCGAGCCGATTAATGATGAGGATGATTGTCTTTCTACTATCAATTTTGCCGCCACTGTTTTTTCTCTCTTATACAATTCCGAGTTAAGGAGTAGGGTCATTCCATGGTTACTAACGTAACATTCAGAGCTGATTTTGAAACTGTTTTTACTTGTAACTTAAATGATAAAAAAGATTTTTTAGTTATGCTGGTGGATTTACAATGTACATGGTATCTATGTATCATTTCTGCCGAGAATTTAAAACAAAATGACTGACAGAAGATATTTTTTCAGCCAAAATAGCAGCGTGACTAACGTAACATTTTTGCAACCCTGAAAATTGATGCTCATGTTGTGAAGCAAAAATTTCTCAAAGTTAAGCAAGTGTTAAAAATTGAATGACATATTTGAAAAATGTGTAAAATTGGCTTTTAAAAACATAAAACAAATTTATTAAATTTATTTATTTGTTAGTCTTGAGTGTCACTTTTACTCAAGATGGAGTGTGACTAACGTAACTATCGAATAACAAGCAGTAAACACACTACAAACTATTTATTATGGCTATTCTCAGTGACAATGACAATTCTTTTTCAATTTTTTTAAACTTTTTACGTTGTATGATTTTATTTATTTATTCTTTTGATACTTTTTTTCACTTCGGTATTTTTTTTTCTTCAGCTGAGGTTGACATTTCTATGGAATGACCCGTAAGTAATTCATTTCCGAGAGAAGATTTGGTCCCATTTTCGAAGTTTTCACAAAATAATTTCAATATTTTATCAAATTTCTTAGAACCCATTTTCATATTATTATCAATAGTATTTATTTCTAACTACTTAAAATTTCTACGGACGCCACTATTCAAACTGAACCACGGGTTCACCAGGTTGAATGGAATAAAGTTCAAAATGAAAACTTAACAATAATTTTAATAGTCTTCAAAATATTTTACCATTTCCTTTTAAACAGCTTAATCCAAAAGACAAAGTTCTAACAAAATTTCAAAGTAACAACGAAAAATACACTAACATTCTCACTGTTGCCACTTACAGAAAAGTAAAAACCAAAAGATAAAGTTTTCGCGAGCAGGAATTAATAATTAAAATGTCACATTATTTTTCAATCTCAAACATACTCCCACCTTGCAAAGTGAAATTTTGAACTTTGCAAAATAAGTTTTTAACTAAAGAGTTCTTAAAATCCAGATAAAGTTCAAGTTCATGAGCCATAGTCAGTTTCTTTAGCAGCCTTCAGTATATCAGCATCCGCCCTTGCCGACTTTTCTAAGGGGTAGAGCCTTTGGAACGGACGAATCCTTTCGCCCTTGTCAGTTCTTAATCTTGCCACTCTAGGTATGCCATCTTTTCCAGGGAATACTTCCAAAATGATGCCTAGGGGCCAATCGATGCGTTTTTTATTGTCCTGCCCAATTATAACAACATCTCCAACATTCAGAGTATCTTTTCTCCTGATTCCTTTGTGTACTAAAAGACCAAGATACTCATTTCTAAACCTTTGTCTCAGGTTTTCACGTAGTTTCTGTAAGTACTTGACACGTTTCTCCAATGATGATCGGTTGACACAGTCGAGATCTGAAGTTTCACTGTTGCCACCACCATGAATAAACAAATCAGGTGTCAGTGGTACCAATCCATTTTGGTCATCAGGTAGGTGAGTGGTCTAGAGTTTATCACTGACTCACAGTCACACAGTATAGTGTACATCTCTTCATAGTTGACAACGGATTTTCCTAATACTCGACGTAGAAGCTCTTTGAGCATTCTCACCATGCGCTCCCACCATCCACCCCACCACGCTGCTGTTGGTGGAATGAACTTCCAAGTGATTTTCTGAGAGGTTGAGTATTCTGCAATTTTGTCCCAGTCCAATGCTTCAAGTTCACTGTTGGTCCCCACAAAATTCGTGCCATTATCTGAATAAATAGTTGATACTCTTCCTCTTCTTGAAATGAACCTTCTCAAAGCTTCGATGAACGCATCGGTGGTGAGTGACTCGACCAATTCGAAATAGACTGCACGGTACACGGCGCAGGTAAACAAAGCAATCCAAGCTTTGCCTTTTGTCTTCAGGTGAAGGGGACCAGCATAATCAACCCCACATACATCAAACACTTTTGTATGGGTAATTCTATCTTTAGGCAGCGGAGCGAAAGGTACTTCAACCGGTCTAGACGTGTGCCGTTTGCATGTCACACACTTAAATATATCTTGCTTTACCAGCTTCCTTAATTTGATAATCCAATATTTATCCCGAAGTCTGGCGATGAGAATGGAAGCATTAGCATGCAGTGCTTTTTCGTGCTCTTCGCGTATCAGACTTTTCACGACAGTATTAGCAGGTAGAAGTATTGGAAATATGAATTCTTCTAATTCGTCACTGTTTACTACGAGTTTTGTTTTTGTGCGCAGGAGTCCTTGTTCATCTTTAAAAACTTGCATCTTCGAAAGAAACTTTTCGTCTTTAAAAGCTTTTGACTGTATGTTTTTGAAGAACTGAACTTCGGCTTGCTGAAATTCTTCCAAGGTCAGATTACCTTTTAACTTGTTTTCGCGCGAGATGTTGTGCATAAAACGTAAAACCCATGCTAATACTCTGATATTTTCAGAGTGGGAAGAAAAGCGATCTGTGCAAATTTCTTCCACTTCAGTGTTCATCATAGAAGATACGACTGTCTTTCTTTTCTCTTTAAGCACTTCCTCTTCATTGATATCTACTTCTTTATCTGGTGTAGGCCACTCACGAGGCGAAAGATGGAGCCAACCGGGTCCCTCCCACCATTTAGAGGTAATCAACTTCTCCACGGAGCAACCTCTCGATGGCAAGTCAGCTGCATTATACTGTCCGGGAATGTGTCTCCATGCTTGTATTGTGTCAGTTGTCTAATTTCTTTAACGCGATTTTGTACAAATATTCCCCAGGTGTCATCTCTTTTCAGCCAGGCCAACACTGTTGTCGAGTCCGTCCAAAAGTACACATTGTCAATCTTCAACACTTTTTGGACCTCATTGTAAAGACGAGCAGAGATGGCAGCACCGAGTAGTTCTAATCTTGCGATTGTTGTCTCCTTTTTTCCACAAGGGGCAACTCTAGTCTTACTCTGTACCAGCTGCACGTGAGTGTCTGTTTCATTACTAACTCGCAGGAAAACTGCTGCAGAGTAGGCAAGTTTACTGGCATTACAAAAAACATGTAATGAAATGTCCTCGAGTCCTATTCCACAATGCAACTATCGTGGCATTTTCAAGTTCTTTAGATATTCGAGCTCAGTCAACCACTTCAAAAAGCTCTGGCGTGTTTTGCTGTCTACTTCTTCGTCCCATCCAATTTTAGTTTTCCACAATTCTTGTAACCAGAGTTTTGGACGTAGCATAACCGGACTAGCGATTCCTATAGGATCAAAGACTTTGCGTGAAACAGCTAAAATATTTCTCTTTGTAAATATTTCTTCATTTTTTATTTCTTGCATATCTGGAACGCTAATAGAGAGAGTATCAAGTTCTCTGTCCCCACTCATCCCCTGGATGTTGGTTGGACTGTCAATGGATTCAGAGAGATTTGTGAACTCCCACCCTCTTAAATCGAATTTTCTTTCAGTCATAATTTCTGTAGCAACTTTATTAAACAGTTTCAATTCTTCTCCAGTTTTGACACTGGCTACGCAGTTATCCACATAGAAGCTGTTTATTAGTTATCGGATAATATCTTCAGGATATTTTTCACCTCCTTAGGTTGCTTCCTCTAGTTTTGTCTCCAAGTGGTATTTGATAGTTGACGCAAGCAAGACAGGACTGCAGGAAACTCCAAATACAACTCTACAATGACGATAATACTTAAGTCCTCCATCTTCTTTATACCACAGAAATTGTAAGAAATCTCTGTCCTTCTTATTGAGACTGATTTGTAGAAATGCTTTACGTATATCAGCTGTCACACCGAATTCATACAAGCGAAATCTCAATAATACAGAAGGAATTAGTTCTATCAGATTTAACCCTTTCTCTACACAATCATTGAGACTGGGGGCTCCTTTTTGTTTAGAAGAAGCGTTGAACACTGGCTTTATTCTCGTGGTACTGTTCTCCTTCACAACGTGGCGATGGGGCAAATAGTGACATGAGGACTCAATTTCTTCGTTAGGAACCTCTTCTATAATTCCTTCTTGCTCCCATTCTTTGAACACTTTGCCATAATCTTCATACAGACCTTCATTTTTTAGCTTGGGGGCTGTCACTTCCAATCCTCTAATTGCCACATTGAAGTTGTCAGGTAAAGGCAAATGTGTGTCGGGCCAAGATAAATCCACAAGGTAACGTTGATCTTCATCAACTCTAACAGTCCTTAAGAAGTGTTCCATAGTAGCCTCGTGAAGCTCTTCTTTAGTTTTCTGTTCGGAAGAATCTCTTATTCCTATGGAATCTAGTTTCCACATCTCAGAAATGTCCATTTCTTTCACAAAGAGGGAAGTTACCATCATAGAACTACTGTTTCAATAGCCACCAATCCACTTGACAAGACTTTTCGCTTACCTGTTAATAACTTTCCAAAGAGATCAGAACCTATAAGTACTTGAACTGGCTGTGGTTTTTCACCAGCATCACTTAAAGTTATATTCAGTTCTCGAAGCTCTTCCAGCCATGGTCCTACATTCACAGGAGAGACAGCATTGCAGATAGTTTCTTGATCCAACGCTTCAAAGTTGCATGCAAAACTACTATTAACATTTCTCAATCTAATCCTATAACGAGTATGAGAAAATTCTCTTGTTTTAACACCGCCAAAGAGAGAGTGTATTAGTGTCTCCTTCTTCACAGACGAGTATCCCATATCTTCAGCAAGACTTTTTACAATATAAGAATTTTGTGAGCAGGTATCAAGAACTATTCTCACGACGTATTCCTTCTTATCTGACATTAGCTTGAATTTGAGAGTCTGTAGGAAGACTTTAGGCCCTGTGCTTAGGTTCGACATGGGTTTACTTCGCTGACAACTTCCTTTTCTTCGGACTTGTTCCCGTCAATTTTCTTTGACTCGATTTCTTCACACATTAGGGGTACATGCTTTTTCCAACAAATACAACATCTCAGAGACGCATGGCATTTTCTGACGGGGTGACCGGGCGTTAAACAGGCGAAGCAACAATTTTTCTCCCTAAGAATCTTTTGTTTATCAGATAAACTCATTTTCTGTGCAGCGAAACAATCAGAGCTAAAATGAGCTTTTTCGCAGAAAACACATCACTTTTTAGCCTCCTGAGTACGTGTATGTGTGAAAAGGTTAGAAGCTGTAGGTACTTTATTCCGTTTTTCTCTGGGTTCAAGTTTCTTACTTTTGTAACAACTGTTATCCTTCTTTTTATTCAATCCGAAACCTTGCATCGCCAAACTAATTCTTTCCTCGGATTCTACTTCAGATTTCAAGAACTTGAGCAAGCTACTGAGCCTTTCTGGCTCCCCATTGTGATTAAAATCAGGGTTCCTTTGTCTTTGCCATGCCCGTAATAAATCTTCAGGTAAACATGACTCCACTAAAGGATGAAGAAGAGCAGCGCTTTTATCCGTTGTTACACCAAGAATCTTTAGCGCACGAATCTGTGACTCCAAATTATCGTAAAGTGCACATAAATTAGTGGTAGATCCCTGTGCAGCATTTTGAATGACCAATTTCAAAAGTTCCCTAACATAGAATTCTATCAATAAATCATTTCGACCAAACCGACTTTTTAAAGCGTCCACGGCTTGGGAATAGTTGGCGGGAAACTTTCAACTACTTCCCTAGCTCGTGAACCATTAATAGTTGACTGTAATAAATATTGAAATTTGTTTTCAGGAGCTATATCTACATCGTTGTGAACATGCTCAAATTGAGACCAAAACTGCAGCCAGTCCTTCAGATCTCCTGAAAATTGTCGCAATTCCAATTTTGGTAAATGAAACTTCTTTTTTACGTTACCTGATGTCTCAGGAGTTTCATCTGGTGCACTTAATGTTGCTCGAGCATTTATTTGGGCTAATTCTAGCTCATGTTGCCTTTGGCGCTCATTTTCAGCGTCTTGGCGCTTTATTTCTTCATCTTGGCGCTTTCTTTCATCATCTTGGCGCTTTCTTTCATCATCTTGGCGCTTTCTTTCATCATCTTGGTGCTTTCTTTCTTCTGCTTCTTTTTTCTCTTCCGATTCTTTTTGCTGCCTTTCTTCAACAGCAGTCGCCAACACAGTTGTTGCGAAATCCGGATCCGATTTATATTCTTCGCTGTTTATAATTGCTTCTTTCAACGTATTGATAGTAACTTTTTCTGGTAAAGAACCGATTATTTCTTCGCATAAGAACACCAAATCCTCTTTTTTGAATCCTTTTACAATTTGAAAAATCTTTCCGCTTTTACTCACCTTCGAATCTATAGAGTTTTAGTCCTGTCAAACGGACGCCAAAAAATATTTCTAACTACTTAAAATTTCTACGGACGCCACTATTCAAACTGAACCACGGGTTCACCAGGTTGAATGGAATAAGTTCAAAATGAAAACTTAACAATAATTTTAATATTCTTCAAAATATTTTACCATTTCCTTTTAAACAGCTTAATCCAAAAGACAAAGTTCTAACAAAATTTCAAAGTAACAACGAAAAATACACTAACATTCTCACTGTTGCCACTTACAGAAAAGTAAAAACCAAAAGATAAAGTTCTCGCGAGCATGAATTAATAATTATTTAAAATGTCATATCATTTTTCAATCTCAAACAGTATTATTGACACATTGTTAGTTATGTTAATTGGACATAAAAATTCAAAAAAATGGGAGGGGAGTCTATGGTGAGCACTTTTAATTTCATATCTTTAATAAGCAACTTAATTCAAGACTTTTATATTCTTTGTGAAAATGAGAGGCTATCTAAAAGTACAACCTGTAGGAGAACGACCTGATCGCCACATGGAAAATGTTGCAACATTGTCTATGTGTATATTTGCTCAAAGTAGGAGAATTAATTCAAAAATTTTTTTGCATCAACTGTGAAGCTGCTAATAAAATTATTCATCGTAGTTTCTTAGTGAGGGTATACTTGAAAGAATAATATTTGAAAAATATTTTTTCGGCCAATGAATCGGCCCAATTTTGCCGATTATAATTAATCTGCAAAGTAGCCGATTAATCGGTACTGCCAATTAATCAGTACTTCCCTATACAGTATAAAACAGCTAATTTTATAGTCATTTTCCAGTATTAAACTGTGAATAGCCAATTTTGCTGTAGTAAACGGTAAAATTGCTAGCTTTACAGTAATAAACTGTAAAATTGCTTATTTAGTTTATTACTGCGCATTTCACAGTTTTAAATTGGAGCCTCGGCTGCCAGTAGTATACTGTTGTTTTTACTAGGGATGCACCGATTAATCGGCAATACCGATTAATCGGGGCCGTGGTAGCCCGATCGGTAAGGCGTCGGACTCGTGTTCGGAGGGACCCGGGTTCGATCCCAGCCGATCAAAGATCCACCGTCTTGATTAATGGTGGCTGGGGGACGTTAAAAATGTCGTGCTCACAAAGTCCTCCAAGTGAAACGATACCTCTGGGGGTGCTGGGCCAAGGGGTTTGCTCGACCCTTGGTCTGGTTCAAAAAGAACAGAGCGCTCTTCAGGGTCCTATCCCGGTTAAACCACGAGTTGTGGTAGGTACGGGGGACCCTGGAGTGTGTGAAGTGAATACCGATTAATCGGCCACTTTGCCGATTATTAATAATCGGCAAAATCGGGCCGATTAATCGGCCGAAAAAGTATTTTTTAAACATTATTCTTTAAGGTATACCTTCACTAAGAAACTATGATGAAGAATTTTATTAACAATAATCCTCACAGACGATATAAAACTTTTTTAAAATTAATTCTCCTACTTTGAATAAATATACACAGACAATGTTGCAACATTTTTCATGTGGCGATAGTTTTTCCTTAGCAGTGCTTTTAGATAACCTCTAATTTTCAAAGATTAAAAGTATTGAATTAAATTGCTGCTAATTATTACAAAATATGAATTAAAAATACTCCTACATTGGAGTGCGCGCCACAGACTCCCCTCCCCCTTTTTTATGTCCCAATTTTCATGCCCAATTAACATAACTAACAATGTGTCAGTAATATTATTGATAATAATATGAAAATTGGTTCTAAGAAATTTGATAAAATGTTGCAATTAGTTTGTGAAAACTAGGAAAATGGAAAAAAAAATCTTCTCTCAGAAATAAATTACTTACTATTTCTAAACTTGGAATTGCATAAGAGAGAAAAAACACTGATGGTAAAATTGGTGGTCGAAAAACAATCATTCTTATCATTAATCGGCTCAGCCGATTAATCGGCCGATTATCAACAACCGATTAATCGGTAATCGGCCAATTTGCTTATCGGTGCATCCCTAGTTTTTACAGTATAATACAGCTAATATTACGGTAATAAACTGTAAAATTGCTAGTTTCACAGTTTATGACTGGGCATTTTACAGTCGTAAACTCTGATTCCAGTATTACACTGCAAAAACAACAGATTATTTTCTGCAGTGTTGTTTAAACTAGGTTGCGAAAATTATAATTTTAGCCTCTCAGAAACATTTTCCGTTTTTTTCCCCTATTTTTAATAGTTTCACATGAGGGTTTGTGAGTGTGTAACTCTGAATAAAAGATAAAATTCACGTTTTTTAGAAATAGAAACGCAATATACTTAATACTAGAGCCGCTATATAGACAGGCCGACGCATCAAGCTTAAGTTTCACCACTTTGGATCCAACTCATTTACTTTTATTTTCATTTTTCATTGTTGCGGAGCGAGGGTTACCAAAGCAAAGTTTCGGGACATTGCCAAGCTTTGTTAAATTCACGTGAAAAGTTACCAAAAAGCGATAACTCGGCAGACAAGACAACCCTCAAACATGCGCTGGATCCAAAGTGGTCAAACTTAATCTTGATGCGTCGGCTCGTCTATATAAGCGCCCAGGGTCGGATACAAGGGAGGAGCGATGGGGGCGATCGCCCCTCCCTTCACCGGTAATTTTTCGATATTGAAGTTTGAAATTTTCAATTTTATGCCAGTTTTAATAAAGTTTGGTTTAAGAAGGTTTGATGCTCTCCCCAGAAAGGTTTCGGAGTTGAAGTCCGAATCCTTTATCCTTTGTGATCCATATTTATAAACCACTATGCATAGCAAAAAGTAAGTAAGAAAAATCAATCGCCCCTCCCTTGAAGAGTTTCTGGATCCGACCTTGTATGGGCCTTACTGAATACTACTATTAATACTAAAGGCTTAACTATATTTACATGTTGATGTATTATAAGTAGGGGAGAGGGGGGCACATGTGAACAAAAATGACATTTTTGTATATTTTTCATTATTCATTTGAGATATAAAAGAAACAAGTGCTGTACATGATAAATCACACATTTACTAATACTTTCATGCAGTTACCTTTCTTCTTCAACATTGAATTCCACCCAAAAAAATAAGTCCAAAATATGTTAAATTATGTTCACATCTGCCCCAGTGGAGGGGCAGTTGTAAACATGCCTGGGGCACAAGTAAACACGGGTACATAAATGGAAATAAAATACACCTAAGCATATTTTTAGGTATACTGCTTGTTACACATTAACAAACACTTACAATGAAAATATCAAGTTAGTTATTCAATGTGATTAATTGACTCAATTCAACGAACATTGTAGCCTTCAAGTTTTACAGAAAAAGAAACAGAAGATGCAGCTGGACATGTGCCACCTAAAACTGAAGGTGGTGGTAATTTTAGCAGAATATCATTAGAGTGCTTACCATCGATGTATCATCTGCTTTTGGAAACATAAAAGTTTCATTCATAGTGAATTTTTTTTTTTTTGTAGTGAATTCTACGAGGACAAAGTCATTCACAGCTACATTTTCTGGTGCAAGGTTGACTTCAGCACAAATTTCTTAATAGTTGCGGTCTTTAAAACTAATATCGGACTCGGCGTCACTTACTACAACTTTTAACTACTACAACTTACTACAACTGTTCCTTTTTCAACAGTTTAGCAAGTTTAACTTTCTTTTCTTTGCAACTCTTGCAAATTTCAATTAAATATTGAGTATTGAAACTTTTAATTATTCAGTATTTATTAATTAAACTATTCAATATGTAAAAAAAACAACTATTTTTTAAAATTAAAATAACTAAATACCATTATGGGGCACAGATGAACTGTTCACATCTGCCCCTACATAAAGTGTTCACATGTGCCCCTTATCTCAACTTAGGCCTAATTTGGTAAAAAACTATATTTTTTTCTTCAATTAAAAAAAAAATAGTGCATGAAAACTTTCCTAATTAATGCCACTTTAAGACGAATAAAGTTCAAATTACAAAAAAAATAGTTTTGGATGTGTTTTTACTCGGAGAAATAGAACATAAAAGTATATTGGCACCTCCCAAAACATAAGATCTTTGATAACTAAAAAACAAAATGATTTAGATTTTTGAAATTTCATGCAGGATATAGTACTTGAGTTACCATCGACATAAATTTTTTTCAGATTTTTCTCTTCACGTTAACTGGGTAAAATATCGTTTGTTCACATGTGCCCCTGTTTACATGTGCCCCCCTCTCCCCTACATGTCAACTTAGCGGATATTCAATAGTTTTGAAAATCAGAGGGAAATCAGTTGGAGTGTTGTAGTTAGTAGTTATACTCTATTACGTAGCAGTTATGTAATTTAGTTTAGCCTTTTGTATTAGTGATAGTATTGAGTATGTTACTTTTATATTTGTAAAGAACGTGACTTTTATCTTTCAAAAATGAACTCTAAAAGCGCATTTTTTAGTTTTCTTTAACTATAATTCAGATTATTTTTAATTTAATTACTTGTTGCTACATTGTTTTGAGCTTTCAGATCAACTGAGGTGCCCGGCCATCGAGCCACCTAAGCCGGGAAAGGTTTCCTGCACCGTTTCCCCGACGCAAATGTAAGTCAGACACTTTTTATCATTTCTCAAAATTGAAACGCAGTTTCCACGCCGAAATCGCACTCTCCATTTCGCGCGAAAATGCCTCTAAAGGCCCGGTTTCCTAGGAGTGAAATCGTCGATCTCTGGCGAGGCGACAGACCTGCGCATGCGCCTGAGCCGCAGATGGACGTCGCTTCACGCCACGCTCCAATCAAACTGGTTCTGATTCCAGCGTGCGTCGCGCCCGGCGTCGGCGACGATTCTAGGAAACCAATCCTTTAGTATCTTCAGCTCCTGAATTCGTTGCATTCGAAATGAGAATTTCATAGACGAAAAAGGGACTGGATACACAAAGAGAAACCGGTTCCATGGGCAACCGAGATGGCAGTAGTAGACGGGCAGACATCCGAAAAGCTAACGGGGTCTCAAGGGCAAAAAAAATGAAGTGTCCAAAAACATGTTTCACAACGCCTTTTTGATTGCTTAATTCTGTTTTGAAAAATAGTATGGTTACGTAGTAAGGTGTATATTAACCCTTTAACGGGTCCTTTATTTCTTGTAATTTGTACTATTTACGAAAATATTTCACAAATATATTTAGTATATACTAAATTTATTTAGTAAATTCTACAATCTACTAAAGGAATTGAGTATTAAAGGTGATTACTATACATTAGGTAAAAGAGATTACCTTAAACATTTAAAATAATTGATGAAATTGGTGGTAAGTATACTTACCACAACCTTATAAAGGGTTAATTAGGGATGCACCGATGAATCGGCAGCATCGATTAATCGACTACTTCGCCGATTATTAATAATCGGCAAAACTTTACCGATTAATCCGCTGAAAAAATATTTTTTAATATTAAAATTGATTAAATTTAAATTAAAAGCACCCCTAAAAGAACCTCCCCTACTTTTTTTTTCAAGTAAAGTTACCAAAATTAACAGTGAGTTAGTTATATTACATGTTTATGTAATTTTATTAACGTTAATATGAAAATTGGTTTACAGAAATTGGGACACATTTTGAAATTTGGGAAAATTAGAAAAATGGAAAAAAAATGTTCTCTCAGAAAAAATTTAGTAACTATTTCTAAAATCGTCATTGTGAAAAAAAAAGACGAAAAAAAAAAGTGATGGTAGGATTAGAAATAATCACCCTGATCCTTAATCGGCTCGGTTGATTATCAACAGCCGATCAATCAGTAAATTTGCTGATCGGTGCGTCCCTAATTATTAACAAAAAAAGAAAAAAAAATGCGAAGCTCTAAATATCGTGAAAAGGCCCATCACCAAGATTTCCGTCCTCTGACGTCATCCACCCATTTCAGACGCTGCCTAGGAACTTGTGGTGTCGGTCACGTATTCGTCGATGGATCCAACGAGCTCCCTTATTTCTGTGACTATTCTGAGGCCGTATGGATGCCCACAGACACTTTTCCTCCATGCAAACGTAAGTTTCCAGCGACATTTCATGCCAGAGATATTTTTCACAAATTATTAACGTGGGTTTGTTTGTTTGTATGTAACTCTGAATATCAAATGAAAATTCACGTTCTTTGCAAATATAAAGGTAATATATTTAGTACTATTATTAATGTTAAAGGCTAAAATATGTTATATAAACTAGATTACTATATTACATGTTGGCGCATTATAAGTGCATTTAAAAACGTATTTTTTAGTTTTTTTAAACTAATTTAAAGATTATTAGTTTCACTTGTGGGTTTGTCTGTATGTATGTAACTCTGAATAAAAGATAAAATTCACGTTCTTTGCAAATATGAAAGTAATATATTGAATACTATAATTAATACTAAAGGCTATAATTATAAATGCATGTAAATTTAGCGGATATTCAATAGCTATTCAAGACTAAACGAAAAACACGTTGATGTATTATAAGTTCGTGCATTCGAATTTAGCGGATATCCAATAGTGTTGTGAAAATCAGGGGGAAATCAACAACACTACACCGCAATCTTTCTTAACAACAACATCGTGACGTTTGCGTGAAGTTAGCCTATGAAAAGCGAGCTAGATAAACGTCACAGCCTACTTGGCGAATGAGAGGAGATCGCAGACTGCTTTTGTGAGCTCTTATTAACTCCGCCCGTAGTGACGTTCAGTGTCAAGTTAAGTTGCGTTTAGGTATAGAGTTTAGAGAAATATAGTTTAACCTTTGTTTGATAAACGCTAAAAGCGTATTTTTTAGTTTTGTAAAACTGTATTTATTACCCCGCTGTTTACCCTACTGCCCGATTGCTCACTCGTTTCCTTTTTCTTTTCCTCCCCAAGCGGTGTGTCGAGGGGCTTGTGAAAATGGCGGCAACTGTACGGCTGAAGACTTTTGTACCTGTCCGAACGAGTACCGAGGGAGTACTTGCCAGTACCGTAAGTACAATGCTCACCATGGAACCACACGGATAGTGTAACGTTGAAAACAGTTCAAACAGGTAGCCTTTGAAAAATCATCTCGAGGCATATTTTGACGAAAAAGTTATTTGCCCTCGTCTGCCCACACTCAAAACTAATAAGGTCATAAAATCTGACGAAGATTTCAATAAAGCCAGTATAGCCTCTTCATCAGTGCATTTTAACGAAAAATGGTTCACATGTCCAAAACGAGCAGTCGAATTGGTTTTGGACATGTGACCATGCGTCATGATTTTTTAACCAACAAAATCACGACTTTTTAATGAAATACATGAGCGTCACGTGCGGGACAAGAGGGCGGCTTTTCTGTATAGTGGCCCTTTTACAATGTTTCTTTTAAATGCTACTTGTTTATTTATTTGTTTTGTTTTGTTTATTTACTTTTTCCTTATTCCACTATCGTGTACCTCCCTGCTTAGCAAAAGTGTCCTTTCAGCAAAAAAAATCACTCTTCTATAAAAATGTGCACCTCTCCTTGTGGTTGCATTTGAGAGTTCCCAAGGGGGTCTTTTACCCCTTTTTTTGGGGGGGGGGTGTAAATCAATGTTATTTTCAATGCAGATTACTAAGTGATGTGATTTGGCGCGACCACTTGGCGATAGATCGCCAAGCTTTTGGTCGCCAAGTGTTTAGCGCCAACTTGGAGACAAATCGCTAAGTTGGCTGAAATTTGGCGATAAAATGATTTTTTCGAATTTGGATTCAATTTGGCGCTATTGGCGATATTTTGCACAAAATTCACTGCATCATGTCAAAATCGGCGATATTTAGAAAATGAATCATTTTAAAACATTAGTTTGCATTGATTCGTGACAAACTGGGGTGTAAATGTTTGAATTGTTTGTTATCTTGTTCACTCTAAGACACTATTTTAACACTTAAGGCATCTATTATGGAATTTAAACGTAAAAGGAAGTAGTGTGGCGTCCACACCAGATTTTTTTTCAAGTACATTTACACTAAAAAGAATGAAATAAAATTATATTTGGAAAAAAAAATAGAACCGACTTCAGTTAGAAATTGCTCTAAAAAGTAAAAAAAACTATTTTATTCTTTGAATATCACCGACACTACTTTAACAAAAAAGTTTTAAAGAAGAAAAGTTAGAGCAATTTCGAGTTAATTTCTCTTTCAATTATTCTTTGAATTTGGGTTCAATTTTGCGAAAAATTCACTGAATCATAACGAAATCGGCGATATTTATGAAACTAATCATTGTAAAACATTTTTTTGCATTACTTCGTGGCAAACCAATGGTGTAAATGTTTGAATTGTTATCTTTCTCACTCCTAGCATTATTTTAACACTTTAGGCATCTACTAAGAAATTTACACGTAAAAGGAAGTAGTGTGGGGTCCATACCAGATTTTTTTTTTTTTTTAATTTTTCAGAACGGCTTCAGATTTCGAGTAAAGCGAAGTTTAAGCATGTTTTGATTAACTTTAAAAGAGTATTTTTTAGTTTTTTTAAACTATAATTTGGATTATTTTTTGCTCTCCAGCCATCACTTCTTCAATAAACAAGAACACTCCCCTTGTGGTTGCATTTTCCCTCCTTTTTGTGGGGTAAATCAATGTTAATTTCAATGCAGATTGAGTGATTTGATTTGTCGCAACCATTTGGCAATCTATCGCCAAGCTTTTGATCGCCGTTTGACGCCAAGTTGGCGGAAAAAAAATGGCGAAAAAGTTATTTCTTTGGATTCAATTTGGCGCTATTGGCGATATTTTGCAAAAAATCCACTGAATCATACCGAAATCGGCAATATTTATGAAATTAATCATTGTAAAACATTTTTTTTTTTTTGCATTGCTTCGTGGCAAACTAGGGGTGAAAATGTTTGAATTGTTATCTTTCTCACTCTTAGCACTATTATAACACTTAAGGCATCCACTAAGAAATTTACACGTAAAAGGAAGTAGTGTCGGGTCCATACCATATTTGTTTTTACTTTTCAGCCATCACCCTGTGCAGTATTTCTAAAAACCTCCAGGCGAGCAGTTGGCACTGCAACCACACCCGCTCGGAGACGCTGTGTGACGTCAGTTGCCATCCCCCGGACACACCGGAAGCGGAAGTTACTGCCCAGAGATACGTGTGCGGCGTGGAGGGTGGGTGGAGTCCCCCCTTGCCCCCCTGCGTGCAAGGTATGTTGGAGTCGTTTTGGATCGAAATTCGCTAGCTCCATTTTTTATGAAAACTAATTTTATTCAAAAAAGCAGGGGTGCCCCCCCCCCCAAGGTCAACGGCGCAAATCCCCCCCCCCCAAATCACAGCCCCTCTTGTGTTTTTTATTTTTACTCCTCTTTTTTTTTTAATTTTATTTTTATATTATTTGTTTTTTAGAATTATAACTATTTTTATTCATTTATTATTATTTTTTTTAAGTTCGAATTATGCGTAGAGTAGAATCGCCGTTTTCCCTTTTCAGTCATTCCAAGCACACACACACACACACACACACACAAAAATAATCAAATAATTAATTTATAAAAAATAATGATAAATAAATAAAAGAAGTAATTTAAATTAAAAAATAAATGAATGAATAATTTTTATTGAAAAATCCATAAATAATTTTAATTAAAAGAAATTAATTAATAATTTCCAATTTTTCCGAAAAATTTTAGTAATATTATTCTGTTGTATGGAGTGTGGGGAGGGGGTGGTGTCCCCCCTTGCCCCCCTGCGTGCAAGGTACGTTTATTCTGATAATTGGTTTCAAATTGGTTCTATTGGTTTCAAAAAATATTGAAAGTCATCCCTCTTGACTGGATGAATTATTTATGAATGAGACAATTCAGTCATCAGAGTCTGAGTTGGAGAGCAACCGAGCTTGCCTAACGCCTCCTAAATACTAAATGCCTACTGCATTGGTTTCACTACCGTCGATATTGGTTCCACTTTAAGCGCCACCTTGCGGCAATCTGTTGATGCCATTGTTATGGTGATAAATCCAAACACTATTCGAATTAAATTTTTTGATTGGTTAATTTTTAAATTGAAATCCAGAAATGAACCAATCGTTAATTTCTCTTTCTCGAAGAACTCCGGTAGATGGCAGTGCTTTGTGAACCAAGCACAAAATTTTGTTCTGTGCTAAAAACCAGAAATAAAAGCAGCAGACATTTAGTTTTTAGGAGGCGTTGGCTTGCCACCCTTTAGCTTCACCAAGATGATTTCTGCCTCCATCTGGGTCACTGTCTAATTCAGACCGGGGGTGCCCACGGGGGGGCGGGGTATTTTTTTTTTATTTATTTGTTTATTTAAATTATTCATTAATTATTTTCCTAATTTAAATTTTTCTCATTTTTTTTTTATTTTAAATTATTCATTATTATTTTTTTTTTAATTTAAATTATTTCTTTCACTTTTTTATTATTGATTAATTAATTAATTTATTTATTTAATTATTTTGTGTGTGTGTGGGCTTGGATGTCTGGAAGGGAAAAAAAGCGGTTCTATTCTGCGCATAATTCGAACTTTTAAAAAACTAATAACATCTAAAAAAATAATATGGTTATAATTAAAAAAATAAATAAATAAAAATAAATAAAATAAAAAAGAGGATTTAAAATAAAAACAAAAAGAAGGTTGTGAAATATTTTTGGGGGGAATTTGCGCCATTGAACTTTGGGGGGAGGGGGGGAAGCACCCCTGATTCAGACTGATGAGTCCTAATAAGGACGAAACTGCAGTCTCTAGATGGCACAACTGAGCTGGCGGTGTATTCAAGGGCGGATCCAGTTTCTGGTTAAAGATGGGGTCATTTCAGAAAGAAGGGGCCATGAGTCATTTTTGGCATATTTCGGGATCTGGTTGAGAAAATTCCGAAACATAAGCAGGAGCGCCACGGGAGGTCACTGTGACCTCCCAAAAGTTTCCTTATTCGGCAAATTTCGCTAACGATTCGGTTATTTGAAAAAAAAAAATTGCAACGTTGAGATAATTTGTTCTTTTCAATTTTTAAAGTTGTTTTTTTAAGATGCCTAATGTTTTTTCTCATTAACCCTTTAACTGTCAAGTTATTTTGATGTTTAACACTTTTCCAAGCCCAAACCCGAGAAACAGTCGGGTTTGACAAAGAGATGAAGCCGAAATAAACGTCTCCCGATATATATTCGGGTATAAAAATACGATGCACTCAAAAAAAATTACCCCAAGTAATACTCGGGGATGACATTTTCGAAAACCAGCTGTGCCCGAGACTATCTCGGGCATGACAGTTAAAGGGTTAAATGTTATGTATGTACAACGTGTATGTAGGCTCGTATTTAAGCGTTCGGTTAAGTTGAACCTGTATTCGTCAAATTGATAATTTTCCCACCCCCAAACATTTTGATTTGGTGTGCCTCTGAAAATAAGTTCTCTAAACGCTATTTTAGCCTAATTTTAGTACTTTAGGGGGGGGGTCATGACCAGGGTTGCCAGACGTCCCGGATTTCAAGGGACAGTCCCGTTTTTTGAAATAGTGTCCCGCTTCCCGGGGAGCCTTGATACGGGACGGCTAAAGTCCCGTATTCTAGCTAGAAGCAGCATTTTACAAAACGAAACATTATTTTCAGGAAAAAAAAACGAAGTAAAACATGAAATGTGAAATAGAGTGATAAGAAAATTGATTGAATTATAATATTTTCTTGTTCTGAAGTAATGTTAGTGTTCTATTCATTTAGAGTAGAAATTATTGTGACAATCAATTCAACAAACGTTCATTGTAAAAGGGGTGTATCTCCTTGTAAATGATTTTACTATGCCTTATTATATAAAAAACCCTTCTCAATTTTTCAAGAAATATGTGTTCAGATACTATTAGTCACTAGATTTTTTTTATTTTTGAATCAATCAATTTCAATTTTTTGAAATTTGCTTCGCTTCGCTTTTATACTAAAAGATGTAACTAAATGTTATTCCATTTAGCAAACAAATACGCGTTTAAAAAACATGAAGATACATAATTTTTAAAATGAGCGAGAAATATGAATTACAGTGAGCTTTATGGCAACCTAAAGACAATCAAAATTTAGAAAGAGTTATTGCAGCAGTAATATCAAGTAGCAAATATGATTTTTGAAGAAAGGAATTTTCCTACATTATATAAGAATAATTATGTTATAATATTGAGAAAACTGTACAGTTTTTTCCCAAAAGAAATTGAATATTGATTTTTTTAAAATTTGTTTTAGGTTAACTTCTTATAGTGAGTTCAAGTTGTAAGGTTTAATTCTATGTCTACTGAATTGGAATCAAATTTTTTTTAAATGACTCATTAAAGTTATTTTGCATTCAAAATTCCCCATTGGTATGTCTAGTTTTTTGAAAAAGTATATGCTAGACATTAGTCATCAGTAGAAGCGACTATTATATATTTCACGCAAGACAGGCCCGTTATTTGGGACATCAGGACGGGTGGTCAATGGCTTCCCTCCTGGTTTTGGAAATTAATGTACACTGCTCGACATAGAAAATGCAACACCAAGAAGGAGTGGTCAGAAATTGATGAAATTTGGTAAGAAGACAGAGACAGCATGGGACAATAAGTGATATTTATTTCAAAATAAATAAGCAAAATTTACAGCGAGGACGGCGTCGGCTCAGTAAGAAGTAGGACCACCGCGGACAGCGATGCACGAAGAAACACGTCTAGGCATGGAGTCAATAAGCCTGCGGATGGTGTCCTGAGGGATGGCACTCCATTCCCTTTCAACCATTTGCCACAGTTCGTCCTCTGAACGAGGCAGTGGCAGGTTCTGCAAACGGCGTCCAATCACGTCCCACACATGTTCGATTGGTGACAAGTCAGGAGAGTATGGTGGCCAGGAAAGCATCTGTACACCTCGTAGAGCATGTTGGCTGATTCGAGCACTGTGAGGCCGGGCGTTATCCTGTTGAAAAATTGCATTTGGCAGACCCTGAAGGTAGGGGATTGCCACCGGCCGCAGTACATTATCTACATATCGTTGGGCCGTCATAGTGCCCCGAATACGAACTAGAGGTGATACGGAATTGTATGCAATAGCGCCCCAAACCATTATGCCACGTTGTCGCGCTGTGGGGCGTTCCACAGTTACTGCCGGATTCGATCTTTCTCCACGTCGACGCCACACACGTATGCGATAACTATCGCTGGACAAACAGATGCGGGATTCATCTGAGAACACTACGGTTTGCCATTCTGCCATCCATGTCGCTCTGGTCCGGCACCATTCCAAACGTTGGAGTCTGTGCTGTGAGGTCAATGGCAGTCTTCTTAGCGGGCGCCGTGATTGCAGGCCACGTGCAACCAGTCGACGGGAAATGGTTCTGGTCGACACAGGAACATCCAGGGTACCTTGCACGTGTTGCAGAATCGACGTACAAGTGACTTGCGGGTCCGCCACAGCTTGTCGGTGAATCCGTCGATCCAAGCGGTCTGACGTCACTCTGGCTGCACCTGCACCCCTCAATGCGGCTACATTTCCTCTTTCCAACCATTTCCGACACAGCCGATGCACAGTGCTTGCATCCATGTGGGTATCAGCTGCAATTTGACGTATGGACCGACCTCCCCTTCTCAGTCCGATCACCATACCCCTTGTAAAGTCGTCTATATGCTGGAAGTGTCTTCGTTGAGGACGGCGTGGCATTTCCTCCTATCACACGTATCCTTCGAGACAAAAACCAAATTTCTCCGATAATTAGTCTGGCAGAAAAACCAACATGAACATAGCTCACTTTTCAACTTCATTCTCTTACATTTTACTTCACGTGCGTCGGAGAGCTGCGCATTTCATATCATTTGCATAACTCAGTGACGTGCGTCTACGGTAAAATTTGCATGAATTTCTGACCACTCCTTCTTGGTGTTGCATTTTCAATGTCGAGCAGTGTATTTACATCTAAGTGGGCGTGGCTTTTGCTTTTTTTGGTATAATTTACCTTGAAATTTGGTATAATTTACCTCCCCCCCCCCCAATCGGCATAATTTGAAATGACGGGCCTGTGTCAGGAAAAAGGGAGTTAACAACACGAAAATACGAATTTTCACAATAATTAGTGGAAAACCTTTCCCTACCAATAATAATGACGAAAAATAACCATGCAATGGTAAAAAATGAAGTTTTTATTCATAGGATCATTGTTTTTTTTTTCTTCATTTAAATTTGTGAGAAACGTTTAATATCAAAGTCAAGGTTGCAAAAATTCAAACTTCAGACTTCATCTCTCAATCTCCCCCCTTCCCCAAGAGCCTGTCCAACGCCCCCCGGATTTACAGTTCTTAAATCTGGCAACCCTGGTCATGACCCCCTCCCCTTCTGGATCCGCGCTTATGTGTATTGCATGTGTTTTTGCCACAGCCGTGGCTTAGGGGCGATAACTTACTGCTTCATACTTTTACATAATTTTCTTTCTTCGGAAAATTATTATTAACTTGAACATTTCTTGTTCAGAATGTTTTTCAATTTCATTCTTCGGTCAATCTGTCTCCAGTTCTGCAGTGTGCAAACCCTCAACCATTCCAAAATGGCGCTTGGCGACTTCTGACAGGGAGGAACCTGGGCGTCGGATCACGAGTTGGCTACTTTTGCAGCGACGGATTCCAGTTGTTTGGCGCGGATTCCGCCACTTGCCTGCCAGACGCCACGTGGTCGCGCCAACCACCCCGCTGTGAAAGAGCACCAGGTGTGTACACCGAAATTAATATTTGTACAATCTTTGAATGTACTATTTCGACATTTAAATGTACTGGGTGTTTATTAGGGTGCGCTGAGAAAGACTCTCAATGATGGGTAGTGCGGAAGAGGTGCCATTGGGGAAGAAAAATGCACAGAAAAATTGAAATTTTTTGGACCATTTCTTGATCTGCCGCAATTGCCTTGAAGTTTGGAAAAAAGTAGTTTTTTCGAGATTTCTATCAAATTATTAAACAAAATTTTTTTCCCTACTTTCGATAATGGGTAGGTCGGAAAAAGTGCCATTGGGGGGGGGGGGGTAAAATTCCATAAAAAAAATTTTAGGTCTGTGGTATAATTCCTTTTTTTTTCACAAATGCCTAGAAGATTTTGAAATTTCCTGTTTCGTTTTTACTTTAAAAATTAAATTTTATCAAAGTGTTAAAATGCTGTTTTCGCCGAACTCATCTGAAATAACTAGATTGTTTGTCACATATGATGCATTTTTAGATGTTAGGTGCTGAAAATTTTTTAAAATTAATTTCCAAAAAATCTCAAAAAAAAAAAAACTGCATTTTTTCCCAAACTTAAACGCAATTGCGCCAAATCAAGAAATTAAGCAAAAAAATTTCAAAATTATTTATGTGTACTTTGCTCCCAATGACACTTTTTTCGTCATACCCATCATCGAAATAAAAAAAGTCTTTTCGGCCCACCCTAAGTGTTTATGAAATCCAACACTTCTTAAGAAAATTTGGTACTTACGTACTAACTCCACCGCAGCTACAGATTTGGCGATTAAAACAGATTGGGTATATATATATATATATATATTAGGGTGGAGCGAAAAAAGCAAAGTTTTTATTTTCGAATCGTAATAGTGCGGAAAAGTTGCGATTGGTGAAGATTTACAAAACAAAAAAAAAATTTTGGAAATCGGATAATATCTTCCGTTCCCGCAACGAGCCTGAAATTTTGAAAAAATGAAAATTTTCATGTGTTTTTAGCAATTTTTTTAAATTTTTGTTTCAATGTTTTATTTTAATACTGTTGGGCGGAAAAGTTACAATTGGTGAAGCCTTCTGAAATTTTAAAAAATATATTGAGATCGAATAATACCTTCTGATCCAGGAACAAGCCAGAAAAACCACAAAATTGTAAATTTTCAGCTTTTTTGGGAGGGATTAAAAATTTTTTTTAAAAATGTTCTCATTTTTTTTTCTTCTTTTTTACCCGGTATCATAGCGTAAATAATTTTAAAAAGCACTATATTACTCTTAAACATTAATTTTTTTCTTGATTTTTAGGTATCTTCTAAACATGCAAAACTACCAGTCTTTATAACAATGAAACACTTTCAAATAATAGAAAATTATAAAATATTTTCCAAAATTTCTACAATCCAGTACAAAACCCACTAATAAGATGCCCACTCGCAAAAAAACGCTAATTTTAATCACTAAACGATAAACAATTTTAGTGCCTAACTAATTACAATCAATTTCTTAACCGCCTTTTGAAATCTGCTTTCTATAAACTGTTAACTAACCTAACTGACTACCCACAGAATCCTTTAATATTAATTTAATTAAAAACTAATTTTGTTCAGTCTCTAAAATTAAAACTAGTTAGGTTAGGTAGTGTATAGAATGAGACTGCAGAAGGCAATTAAAAATTAAGAAACTAACATATAATGAGGTAGATATTAAAATAGTTTATCGTTTAAGACAAAAAATATTGTTCATCTTATGAGTGAGTATTTTTTTTCAGTGGATCTTTGTACTGAAAAAGTTCAAAAAATTAAATTAATAGGCATGGGTAAGAAATTTTATGTAAATGTTATCAATTATTTTTTGCTTTTTAGTTGCTTTAAGTTTGTTTAAGGTTATGTTGGTTCCTACAGTAACACAGTCCCAAGCAAAGTGGGGCAAGGTGTAGCAAAAATTAAGGATTGGAAAGTATTTGACAAGGAGAGAGCACTGCGGGGAAGGCAAAGGCATAGTTATGCCCCACACACCCCCATTTGCTTTATGCAAAAAATGTTAAAACACGTTATCATGAAAGCTGAACATTTGAAACACGATTGCAGAGAATTTTGTGCTTAAAATGTTACTATAGAGCATCTCGGTGATGATTTTAGAACACATTTGATATGAAAGCCATAAATATAATGAATGTATTAGTCTAAAAGACAAAATAAATTTTAGATTTTGTTGATTTCTAATTTTTCATACACAAAATTATTTTTAAATAAAAAACAAAATCGCCATTGAAAAGAACCGGGAACTAAAAAGAAAAAATAATACATAATATTTACACACATTTTCTTACCCATACCTATTAATTAACTTTGTTTAACTTTTTCAGAACAAAAATCCACTGAACAAAACACTCGCTCATAAGATGAACAATATTTTTTAACTTTAAACGATAAACTATTTTAATACTTACCTCATTATATGTTAGTTTCTTAATTTTTAATTGCCTTTTGCAGTCTCATTATATACACAACCTAACCTAACTAGGTTTAATCTTAAAGACTGAACAAAAATTAGTTTTTAATTAAATTAATGCTAAAGGATTCTGTGGGTAGTCAGTTAGGTTAGGTAACAGTTTTTGGAAGGCACAGACTTCAAAAGGCGGTTAGGAAATTGTATATAATTAGTTTGGCATTAAAATTGTTTATAGTTTAGTGATTAAAATTAGCGTTTATTTTGCGATTGGGTATCTTATTTAGTGGGTTTTTGTACTGGATTGTAGAAATTTTGGAAAATATTTTATAATTTTCAATTAGTTAAAAGTGTTTCATTGTTGTAAAGAATGGTAGTTTTGCATGTTTAGAAGATACTGTCGGTTCCAAGAAATATTATTCGATTAAACGGGGTATTCGATTATGCGGGGATCTTTAACATTACGTCTGTGGCATCGGTTCCAAGATATTTTATTCGTATAAGCGGGTATTCGTTTATCCATTATCCGATTAAGCGGGGACGACAGTACCTAAAAATCAAGAAAAAAATTAATGTTTAAGAGTAATATAGTGCTTTTTAAAATTATTTACGCTATGATACCGGGTAAAAAAGAAGAAAAAAAATGAGAACATTAAAAAAATTTTTTTTTTATCCCTCCCAAAAAAGCTGAAAATTTACAATTTTGTGGTTTTTCTGGCTTGTTCCTGGATCAGAAGGTATTATTCGATCTCAATATATTTTTTAAATTTTCAGAAGGCTTCCCCAATCGTAACTTTTCGGTCCAAGAGTATTAAAATAAAACATTGAAACAAAATTTTAAAAAATCGCTAAAAACACATGAAAATTTTCATTTTTTCAAAATTTCAGACTCGTTGCGGGAACGGAAGATATTATCCGATTTCAAAAAATTTTTTTTTGTTTTGTAAGTCTTCACCAATCACAACTTTTCCGCACTATTACGATTCGAAAATAAAAACTTTGTTTTTTTCGCTCCACCCTAATATATATATGTATGTTTGTTCCTTATACAAATCCAGTTTTCGTCGGATTTTCATCAAACTTGGCACAGAGGTTCCTTGATGCACTAGAATTCACATAGGCGGGGTTTTGAAATTTTTAAAAAATCCAAAAAGCTCAAAATTCAAATTTTTTGTCTCAAAATGGCCATTTTCTTTCAATTTGAATAGATAGAGTAATAGAGATAAGCCTTTAAGCATACAAATTGATAAAATTTAACACATTTAAATATGAGTATTTTCCAACAAAGATTACGATTAACAATGAATTATCAATTTAAGGCTCACCTATTTCATTTTAGCATGAAATAAGTTAAAAACAATTATAATTCATGTTCTAATTACCTTGGAACGTTGGCCCAAATAGTGTATGATGCAGAAAAATTAGAGGCTCCAACAGATATTTAATTCTAATTTTTTCGGACATTTTTAATGAGCACCCGGGCAACACCGGGGCTAGTCATATAACATACACTGCTCGACATTGAAAATGCAACACCAAGAAGCAGGCCCGGATTACCCATTAGGCCATTCTAGGCCCTGGCCTAGGGGCGCAAGCTGGAAAGGGCGCATATTGAGGAGGAAAAAAATTATTCATAATTCGTTGATAAAATAAATAAATAAAAAGGAAAGGAAGAAAGAAGAACACGGCACGCTAGTATATGGAGAAAAATGGTCAATTAGAACGGATTGCAACCTGCCCCTGAGCAGGAGAAAAAAAATTAAAAAGTAGGGAGCGTAAAGCTTGAGTCAAAGCAAATACTTTTCATTACCTTCGATTTGAGCAATCATTTCTTGAACATATATCACACAGGAAAATTAATAACAGCCATGGTATAGAAAATATTCTATTATAAAACTTATGTATGAAATAATTTTTCTTTTGATGTCTTTAAATCATGTCAGTGAGTTTGTTTTGAAATTAATAATTTATTAATTTAACTTTATTTAAGAAAGTCAACCCACAGGGGCGTACAAAGTTTACATTTTTGGAAGTGGGGCATATTAATCAATTTACCGAATGAAACTTCAAATTTTGCAGAATGACAAAATACGAGCTTACACAAGTTCCAACATTTAACGAAAAGAGACATTAGACACCCTTATAAAAATTTATTACAAATTTGCTTCCGAATTTGCCAAACTGACACATCATTTGCCGAATAAGAAAATTTTGGAGAGTTAGCAATGACCTCACGTCCGAGCTCCTCTGCTACAAATATTGCTTATTTTGTACTCAAAATATTTACCATAGACTGCTTTAGTTCTCAACAGACACATGCATCGTATAACAAGTTCCTAATAAATAATTTCTAATGCACAATTTTATATATTTTATTTAAAATTATATCAGTTATTGGGGTTCACTTTTAACATATTATTTTTCAAAACATTTTAATGAAGGTCAAAACAAAGTGGATAAAAATCAGGACATGCCTTGAAATATGTTTTAAATAGAAGAACAATTAAAGAGAGGGGTAAAACAATTGTGAGGAAAGGAGCATCAACATTCTAATCTTTCTAATGTAGAAAATGAAAGAAAAACAAAAGTGTATCAAGAAATTCAAGAGCCATGCTTTTTAAATTTAAATAAAATAAATTAAAAATTACTTTAAGCTATCATTGCTAATTATTTCCTCAGCCCAAAACATTATTATTCTTTTTTTTTTTTTTTTTGATGCCACAGACGTTTGTTTTTCAATTTCATTATGAAAAAAAAAAAACTGTTTTTGAAAAAGAAAGCGTGAGACAAGATGTTTTACAACATATTTTCAAGAATAAATAAAAGTTTAGCGACGTAGTGAAATAAGGGAAGGGAGCGTTTCCGAGCCTAATCCCTTAAATTCACGTCACCAAAGCAGACTAAAGTTGTGTTTTAATAATTTTAATTTCATCATCTAAAATTTCGTTTTCAGACCGCAAGATCGAAAACTTTTTCGGGAAGTGACCCTGACCTCAGGCCTTTCCCACCTCATTAAAAATTGTCTAAAATCTCGTGTTTTGGGTCTCAATTTTAATAAATATTCCCAAAGAGCCCCCTGTTTCTGGCATTCAGTCCTCATCTAACACTATTCAAATCGTCTAATTGTTTTCATTACTTCAATTCTGACACATTTACCGAAGCGAATTACTGAACCCAATCGTTTAAAATTGTATTTCAGGATCTCGGGAGAGCTCTCCTGAGATAGATTTCCGCCTTTCCAAAGCATCATTAAAGTTCGTCAAAGTTTTAGGTTTCGAAAGGGGTGAGGAGGAGTCTTCAAACTCATTCCTTTATCAAACATCATCAAAGCTGACTCACACTTGCTTATGTAGGACTTCAATTTCGAAAACTTACCCGGGGGGGCAGGGTTAAGCGACTGACATTTTTAGGGCAAAACAGTATGTATTTTGTAACATTCAAAGAAAAATATACGTTGTTATATCTGGCTTTTCATCTGCATTATGAGCTAATATTTAGAAAAGTGCCAATTTGAGTCCCAAGTGAATTTTCACTAGTATTTCAATAACTAGTAAAAAACTAATTTTCCCCAGAAAGAGGATAAGGTTTTGCTTTCATTTCATCTAATAACATCAGAAAAAAAAATTTTTTTCGTCAGAAAATATTGTTTTTATACATCAAAAATCAGATCGGTAACGTGTCCCCAGTAGCAAAGCTTAGCATGCAAACAGGTCATGCGCACTTTCTAACTTCCCAAAAAAGAACGCACTTGCACAAAAAACGATTCTATTTTTACCCCTTTGTTAATATTTTACTTCATTTTTGTTTTAATCGGTTTCTGATTTTCTAGCCGATGCGAAATAAGCGTGTCCCTAGTTCCGCCATCAGAGCGGTAACAATAACTTCCGATCTATGTTTAGGCTCCCAAAATCATTTCCTGCACCTATACCACGTGATACTGAGTACCTGGTGGGATGTTTTATCGCATCGTAATTAAAAATTTGCATTTCTGCATCTAAAATTGTAGGTAAGATTTTTTAAAGTTATTTTATAAAATGTGTGTCATTTAAGTCATCAGATCGGTAACACGCGCTAAAATGCGCAGTTTTATTATTTTAAAAATTATTTTATATATAAGTATAGTCCTTTATTACAAGTGAAAAAACCACGTGTTTGATTTTGGTTTAGCGCGATCGACTCGGAAATTAAAAAAAAAACTTTGTCAGTTTGTCAGATCGGTAACAGTCAGAGCGGTAACATTGAAAAACAGCGAATATGTTACCGAACTAACTCACACGTTTCAGAATTATAAAAAGGAAAAATCATAGATTTTAGCCATATATATTGTTACAAATCTGGTAAATAGTTGTTGTTTTTCCTGCCTTGCATCATTTTCATTAGTTTTGGATTTATATGGCGACATGTTGCAAAAGTATCTGAAGATATCACTTTTATCACTTGTATACCGGCCCTGTAACACTTTGTAGTTTTTGCACTTGCCCTAACTTTAATAAGCATGAAGACATTTTTCGCTCGGAGTGGTTTTTCTTTTTTTATTGCTAGAACTTTCTGAATGGATTATGGAAGTTATGAATAAACAAAATACTCCAGATTTTGCTAGAAGGTTGTCGTAATTTCGTTCTCGAGTATAAATAGCTGGCCTTGAACCCTCACGGGTTTCTTTGTTTTTGATGTTGTGATGTGAAAAAAAAAAATGAAAAGAAAAAAGAAAAAACAAAAAAAATCCCCTCGGGGGGGGGGGAATGTGTTTGTGTCAATGTTATGTTCTGCTCCTCGGTGCAAGTTCTCAACATGTGAATCGCGCTCTCCCCCCCCCCTGCCCCGCTTTGCGGGGACGAAAAGTAGGATAACCGTTTTGCTTCATAAACTTGAATTTACAAAAAGGACTCGGGGTAAAAGAGTATTCTGTACGCCCCCTAAAAATTTAATGACCGACCGACCGACAGTTAGTTCTTTTCAGATTTTGATTTCTGGAGACTCGTTTTTGTTCGCTTGGGCGAATGGTTGTTTTGCTTTTGTAATTGCTTAATTACTGTTCACGTTAGATACGTGGAGCTGAGTTACTGTTGAGAGTACAGTGTACTGTTTTGGCTACCTAATTGCTGGATGTTTAGCAATTGTTTCCTGCTCCTATTGTAAATAAGTGTACATACAGGGCCGTGGTGGCCCGATCGGTAAGGCATCAGACTCGTGTCCGAAAGGACCTGGGTTCGATCCCAGCCGATCAAAGACTACACCGTCTTGATTAATGGTGACTGGAGGCGTTAAAAAATGTCGTGGTCACAAAGTCCTCCAAGTGAAACGATACCTCTGGGGGTTGCTAGGGCCTATGGTTTGCTCGACCTAGGTTCTGTTCAAAATTAAGAACAGAGCGTCTTCAGGGCCCTATCCCGGTTAAACCACTAAGCTGGTAGGTACGGGGGACCCTGGAGGGTGAAATGAAATGAAATAAGTGTACATACTTGTAAATAAATTTATAGTTATTTCCTCAAGATTGGAATGCTCATTTAAGAAAGTTGAAGATGCTACGGACTCGTTACAATATTGAATATTTTTGTTCTTAAAAAATGAAGAGCAATGAGTTTTAGAGCAGTTGCTTCATTTGTGGTTTGTATGACCTAACAATAGAAGTTAGTAAAATAAGAAAAATTAACACTGCAGAAATTAAGTTAATTGATTATTATTATTTAATTTATTTATTTATTTATTTTTTTGGTGCTTCAATTTGTCATAACTTTGCTAAATACCTAGATAATAACTAGCATGCTAAATTTGAATTTCTGATCAAGAAATTAAATTTCCTGCAACTAATTAAAGAAAAGCAAGCAGCAGAGTTGTGTGTTGAAAAAGTTGAAGTTGTGTGTTGTTTCAAAACAAAACAAGTGTTTTATTAGCTTGGATTTGGTAATCTCATAGTTTATTTTATCTAAAAACCTTATCGCTCACTTTTATTTCCAAGAAATGCTTTTTTTTATAATGAAATTTGATTTTTAAGCTAATATATATATTTTAATATAATTATCTTAATTCTATGTTAAAAATGTAAGCAAATGATATTTTTGGAGATGTTAACGAAGACTGAAAGCATAAACTCAAATATGTCGCTCATATTAACATCAGATGTGTAACACTCATCAGATCTGTAACGGCTTAAAAGTGAGTAATCTAAGGAGGGGGTAAATAACTTCCCTGATCTCCCCCTTTTATTTTATCGCATTTAGACCCAATTTAGACTTAGAATCCAATTTTAATTTTTTTCTGCAAAAAAAATTTTTACTCAGAAAACTTCAACTTCAAATTGGCACTTTTCAAAATATTGGCTCTTATTATATCATTAAATTCAACTTAAAAATTACAATAATACAGAAGAAAAGATCGTTTCTACAACGTATATTTTGCTTTGAATGTAACACAACACTTACAATTTTGCCTTATAAATTATTAAAAAATAAATAAATAAATTTAAAAAATCAATATCTTAAAATTGCGCGTTGAACTACCCTACTGCGAGTTGTCCCATACCTTCCGATAAATGGCATAAAATTGCATTTTGAAAGCTTCAATTTCGACAAATTCCCGAGGAACCACCTTTGGACCTTTCTTTTTCGAGCATCCACAGAGAAATACAAAAAAAAAAAAAAAGGGAGGAAAGAAAGAAAAAAATAAAATCATAAATCAGTTCACCAAATGGGGTAGGGAGGGGGAGGAGAGATTCGATTTTGATAGGGCTCGGATGTGTGAGGTGGGGCGTAGTTTCTAAGTTTGGCCTAGGGCGTAAATAGACTTTAATCCGGCCCTGCCAAGAAGGAGTGGTCATAAATTGATGAAATTTGGTAAGAAGACAGAAACAGCATGGAACAATAAGTGATATTTATTTCAAAATAAATAAGCAAAATTTAGAGCGAGGACGGCGTCGGCTCAGTAAGAAGTAGGACCACCGCGGACAGCGATGCACGAAGAAACACGTCTAGGCATGGAGTCAATAAGCCTGCGGATGGTGTCCTGAGGGATGGCACTCCATTCCCTTTCAACCATTTGCCACAGTTCGTCCTCTGAACGAGGCAGTGGCAGGTTCTGCAAACGGCGTTCAATCACGTCCCACACATGTTCGATTGGTGACAAGTCAGGAGAGTATGGTGGCCAGGAAAGCATCTGTACATCTCGTAGAGCATGTTGGCTGATTCGAGCACTGTGAGGCCGGGCGTTATCCTGTTGAAAAATTGCATTTGGCAGACCCTGAAGGTAGGGGACTGCCACCGGACGCAGTACATTATCTACATATCGTTGGGCCGTCATAGTGCCCCGAATACGAACTAGAGGTGATACGGAATTGTATGCAACAGCGCCCCAAACCATTATGCCACGTTGTCGCGCTGTGGGGCGTTCCACAGTTACTGCCGGATTCGATCTTTCTCCACGTCGACGCCACACACGTATGCGATGACTATCGCTGGACAAACAGAAGCGGGATTCATCTGAGAATACTACGGTTTGCCATTCTGCCATTCACGTCGCTCTGGTCCGGCACCATTCCAAACGTTGGAGTCTGTGCTGTGAGGTCAATGGCAGTCTTCTTAGTGAGCGCCGTGATTGCAGGCCACGTGCAACCAGTCGACGGGAAATGGTTCTGGTCGACACAGGAACATCCAGGGTACCTTGTACGTGCTGCAGAATCGACGTACAAGTGACTTGCGGGTCCGCCACAGCTTGTCGGTGAATCCGTCGATCCAAGCGGTCTGACGTCACTCTGGCTGCACCTGCACCGCTCAATGTGGCTACATTTCCTCTTTCCAACCATCTCCAACACAGTGCTTGCATCCATGTGGGTATCAGCTGCAATTTGACGTATGGACCAACCTCCCCTTCTCAGTCCGATCACCATACCCCTTGTAAAGTCGTCTATATGCTGGAAGTGTCTTCGTTGAGAACGGCGTGGCATTTCCTCCTATCACACGTATCCTTCCAGACAAAAACCAAATTTCTCCGATAATTAGTCTGGCAGAAAAACCAACATGAACATAGCCCACTTTTCAACTTCATTCTCTTATATCTTACTTCACGTGCGTCGGAGAGCTGGGCATTTCATATCATTTGCATAACTCAGTGACGTGCGTCTACGGTAAAATTTGCATGAATTTCTGACCACGCCTTCTTGGTGTTGCATTTTCAATGTCGAACAGTGTATATATTTCGGTCTTCAATTTCAAAACATTTCCGGGAGAGGTCCCAAACTTCAGCATCATTAAACTCGTTTGAAATTAAGTTTTTTGAACTTCAATATTAAAAACTTGTTGCTGGCGGGGCCTCGAGGGAGGGGCGATCACCCCGTCGCCCCTATCTTACATCCGCTCCTGATCTCCCCCAAGCTCAATGGCGCAAATCCCCCCCCCCTTCCCAGAAAAAAAGAAAATTTTTCACAACCGTCTTCCGCTCTTTTATTTTTATTTTTTCCCCTCTTTTTTATTTTCTTTGTTATTTTAACTAATATATATTTTTTTTAATTATAACTATTATTTTTTTACATACTATTAGTTTTTTAAAAGTGCAAATTATTATGCGCAGAATAGAATCGTTCTTTTTTCCTTCCAGACATTCCAAGCACACACTAACACACACAAAAATAAAATAAATAAATAAATAAAAAAAATAATTTATGATTAATTTAAATTAAAAAAAATCAGAAAATAATTTAAATAAAAGAAAAAAATAACTAATTTAAATAAACCAGCGGGTGACCGAGCTCCGCTCGAGGAAAACAGGTATCGAAGCTAACTCGAAGATTTAAATTTTCAATTGTGATTTATCAAAACAATACATCACATAAGAAAATTTGTGAAACCATTGCTGAAAAGATAACCGGTTAAAGTGCACGATTGTAAACTATTCTAAACAAAGTTAGAGTTTGGAAAGGGAACTATTCTATACAAAGATTAAGTTTGAAAAATCATAGGAAATAAAATGTAATTGATAATAAAAAAAACTATACAATTAAAGAAATGGTACAAAGTGAGCAGTGTAAAGATTGAAGTGTGTTGAAGTTCAATATTTTTGACAAATTTATTTAGAAAAAGCAAACCTCGTGATTCCTCGTGGCCAAAAACCCCAGACCCCAAGTTTACCGGAGTTAATTAATTCTGGGGCGATTTTCGACTTGGCAACCATTCCTCGTATTACCCCTAACGTGTACCAGGGGACCGAGCCCGCTCGGTTAAAAAAAAAGAGGTTTGTAAACTCGTGTTTTTTTCTAAAGTGCGAAGTACTTATTTAGATAAACTTGAAAAGCATTTTTGAGCCTTTGGTTGCAATTACGCATTCAAAACAGCCGTAATTTATTTTAAAAAACACAACACTATTTAATCCATGCTTACCGTAAAATCACACCTAATTTCATTTCATTTGGCGCCGAAGACGCGGGAGGATTTGATATGAATGGATGCAGAGTCTCTGCTCTCCAGAACGCATTTGGTACCAGTTGGTTTTGACTTTCACTTCACTTCACACTCCAGGTCCCCCACCCCCCCCCCACCCCGTACATACCACAACTCGCTTTTTAACCGCAATGGGGCCCTGAAGAGCGCTCTGTTCATTTTTAACCAGGCCCAAGGGCCGAGTAAATCCTTGGCCCAGCACACCCCAGAGGTTTCGTTTCACTTGGAGGATTGTGTGACCACGAACATTTTTAACGTCCCTTAGCAACCATTAATGAAGACGGTGGATCTTTGATCGGCGGCTAAATGATCGACCCGAGACCCTCCGGTTACGAGTCCGACGAGTAACCGATTGGACAACCGCGGCCTCAGGCCCTATATAGACGAGCCGACGCATCAAGATTACCACTTAGGATCCAGCGCGTGTGTGAGGATTGTCTTTTCTGGCCAGTTATCGCTTTTTGGTAACTTTTTACGTAAATTAACAAGGCTTGACAATGTCCCGAAACTTTGCTCTGGTAACCCTAATTCCTCAACAATGAAAAATGAAAGTAAAAGTTAATAACTTGGATCCAGTGGTGAAACTTAAGCTTGTTGCGTCGGCATGTCTATATAGCGGCTCTACCGCTGCCCAAACCCTAACTTTATTTTGATCGATCTCTTTTAAATTTCAAAAACAATAACAATTCTAATCTGTTGCCAAAAATTATTTGCCAAATACCATAAAAACATAAATTTACGCTGGTGTGATTAAATATGAAATCCATTGTTAAAACGTGATTGCTATGAAACAGTAACAATAAGAGTAATCATAAAGAAAATGGCGTAGTAAGAAATCTTCTCAAACTTTTAATGAATCCTATCTGTAACTCCGAACTGTTCGACCGTAGCGCTTCAAAACCGGCGCCAATCGATTCCTCGTGGCCAAAAACCTCAGACCCCCAAGTTTACCGGAGTTTATTAATTCTGGGGCGATTTTCGAGTTGGCAACCATCTCTCGTATTATAGTATAGGATAAATGAATTAGTTTAAAAAATTCCGCCCCCCCCCCCAAAAAAAAAAAAATTGATGGCGCCATAATCCTCCCTGTGAACATCCCTGACATCACAAATTTTTGGACTCCGTGATCAAATTTGGTAAAAAGGTTAAGGTGCGTATCAGAACATAGCAAAAAATAAACTTTTTTTAATAGTATAATACTGAAAGAACAGGTTTCAGTTCAAAACTCTGAAATGCACAGTAATAAACTGTAAAATTGACAATTTTACAGTTTATTACCGTAAAACTTGCAATTTTACAGCTTTTACTGTAAAATTAGCAATTTTACAGTTTATTACCGCAAGATTAGCAATTTTACAGTTTATTACCGCAAAATTAGCAATTTTACAGTTTATTACCATAAAGTTAGCTACATTATACTGTAAGAACAACAGTATAATTTTGGCAGCAGAGGTTAAAGTTTAGAACTGTAAAATACACAAAGTATAAGCTTTACTACATTTTATTGCACAATAAATTGTAAAATCGCTAGTTAACAGTAATAAACTATAAAATTGCTAGTTTAACAGTAATAAACTGTAAAATAGCTGGTTTCACAGTTCATTACTGTGCATTTTACTGTTTTAAACGGAAAGCTCTGCTTTCAGTATTATGCTGTAAAAACAAGAATTTAACTTTTTGCTGCGTATACAGTGAACGCTCACTTATGCGCCGGCCCAAGGGACCGACAGAAAAAGGCGCATAAGTGAGAGAGACGCATAAGTGAACAGGCCTATTTGAAGGACTAAAACGCAACATAGGTTCTATTGGGAGAATGAAGAGTGTTTTTATAGACAAGGTGTGGGCCTAGAGGGAGAGTACTCTCCTCGTAAGCAAGTGGTCGCGGGTTCGAATCCCGCCTTGCCCATGGATGTTATTTCATCCTCTCTGTGCCGCAAGTCTGTCCTGAGTTTGTCAGGAGGCAAAGCGCATAGCTCGCAGTCCTCATGTCGTCGCTTTGGAAGAATAACGCTGCAACTCAAAAAAATCGAAAAATGACATTTTTATATCATTTTGCTCAGAAAAAATCGCTCTTTATGATGAACAAGGTTACAACTCAAAAGTGTCCAAAATATCCGCTAGGGAGCCATTTTTGGAGAACACTAATGTAACTCAAACTACCTTTACTCTTTTTAAATTGACGTCATTAGTTAAAATGCCATTGAAGTCAATCATGCTACATTAGAAAAGAGATTAAAATGCGTTTTTTTTTAATGCTAGTTTCATTAAAATAGTCGCAATAGTTTTGAGCACAAGCGCGATAGAAGTTTCTGAAAAGTTAAAAATGGCTCTCCTGAAAAATGGGCTTTTTTGAGTTGCAGCGTTATTCTTCCAAAGCGACGATGTGTGTTGAAGCTGTTGGCTTCTGAATTAAGGCTACAGTGGACAAATAAAATTGATTTTTTCAATTATTGATTTATATATCTAAAACTTTGTGTGCTTGTATTATTGTATATTTACTACATCTAAAAGTATAAAAAACACAAATTAGTGCAAAAACAATGAATACTTTTTTTCAAATTTCAAATTTAAATATTTTTTTAACAAAATTTCAAAATGTTCCAGGCGTTGCAATTTTTTTTCAAACTTTGAATTTCCACTTAATTTCCAATCATTAGGCATGATTGCATAAAACAATGCATTACATGCAATGTTTTATGTGATAGTTTATAAAAGATGGCTGAAAATGAAAATTTATGTGATTTTTTTCAACTGAAAATTTTTATTTTCAGCCATCTTTTATAAACTATCTCATAAAACATTGTATATAATGCATTGTTTTGTGCCATCATGCCTAATGATTGGAAATTAAGTGAAAATTCAAAGTTTGAAAAAAAATTGTGACGCCTGGAACATTTTGAAGTTTTGTTAAAAAAATATTTAAATTTGAAATTTGAAAAAAAATTATTCGTTGTTTTTGCACTAATTTGTGTTTTTTATGCTTTTAGATGTCGTAAATATAAAATAATACAAGCACACAAAGTTTTAGACATATAAATCAATAATTGAAAAAAATCAATTTTATTTGTCCACTGTAGCCTTAAAAAAAAAAAAAATAGAAAAGGTACATATTATTACGGTTTAGCAATGACTGTAACGTAGCTACAATGATAATGAGAAAACAAAAACTGTAGCATACCTAATTACAAAATGTTCACTTTAAAACAATTCATAACAGATAATTGTCCCTCTCCGAATTTTAGTTCATGCGGAAAAAATACCTTCCGTGAGCAATAAGGCGAAAGATTAAAGAGGAAAGTGAAGAAAAATACTTATTTTTTAAAGAAAATAAATTAAATTTTTGACATTTCACGGAAAATACGGCGCATAAGTGAAATAGGGTAAGTGCTCCAGTAGTCGGCCATTTAAGAGATCTTTTGTAGATCTTGGCTAACCTAGAACTTTCAGGTACTAATACAGCAACAAAAACAAGGTAAATCTTTAGAATGAACCTTTCTGATAGTGAATCACCTACTTGTTTCAGAAATTTAAAAGAAAAATTATGTTAAAATCCAAGCTGTTGTCAACACTAGTAAATGCTCCAGTAGTCGGCCACAGAATCATCTTAGCTGAAAAATAAGCAGAATTGCAATCTTTGATGACGTGCACACCATTCAGAATGAAATGACTCATTACTAATTCAAAAAAAAAGTACCCAAAACTTAACTGCCACTGGTTGATGATTGAGGATAGGTACATGAATGTGTGAATGCGTCATATCTGATTTTGAATTATAAATCTACTATTTATGAGGAGTTTTATGTCATTGTGGCCGACTACTGGAGACTGGCCGACTACTGGAGCACTTACCCTATTTATCTTTCGAGCGACGCATAAACGAATAATATTATCATCATTTTGCTATGGGACCATTTAAAATCGTCGTATAAGTGAAACGAGAAGTTCTGTCAAGAACTAAACGAGCCTACTTTCCCGTACATCGACATCGGCATTCTAGCATCTAATCAATATTCTCTTGAATATCTGAAACTGAAAATTATGTCAAACATACATTTATAGCACTTAAAGCTGATTTCTAAAAGCAAAATATACCCCTCTCATCAGATGAAATGAATACGTAAAAAGTAAATAAACGAGTAAATAAAGTTTTGTCTCACCTTTTAAAGAATGTAACTGTTATAGTTCTTCCGTAGAAAAATTTCACAATCTTTTTCAAAAGAAAAAAAAATAATAAATAAAATAAAAGTACAAAGAACATCAAAACACATTTTATCAAAGAAAGAAAAAAAACCTCGTTCGTTAATAAAATGTCTCGAATTTTATTTTTAATCCGTTGCCAGTTATTAAATATAAATAAAGAATAAAATGCTCTAGTGAATGAACAATTTTTGTAATCAAAAAAATATCGTTTGCCAAAAAATAAATAAATAAATAAATAAATAAAAATAATAATAATTAATTAAACAAAAAAAAAAGAATAAATAAACAAAAAATCGTCTGCCTAGTCAGTCATTTTTTTTCTGAGCCTGCATTTCCGCCATGTTTGCGGAGTCGGAGTCGGAATCAGAGTCCTCACAGAAGATTTTTCAGAAAAGTACTTAACATACATTTTTTATCAAAACCGTTTTTTTACAAAGTTAGTTTGAAGGAAATCTGCCTTTAAGTTCAGAATCAACATTCAATTTAAATTTCCCAGTAGGCGCTCATGTTAAAATTTTTTCTGAACGGTTCATCATTGAACGAAAAATAGTTCAAATTGAAAAGTGAAATATGGGAATGAGTCTCTCCGAGATCTTTCGAACAAAAAAAGTTTATTCAATTCAGACGGTTCACTTAAAAGTTATTAGGTGGAGAAAGGTTGCTTGAACGGTTCAATGTTGAACGAAAAAATGTTCACATTGAAAATTTAAATACGGTAACGAAGTATCCTTGCCGAGATCTTTCGAACAAAAAAAAAGTTTGTTTAAATCGGACTGTTCACTCAAAAGTTATTAGGGGCGAGAGCTTGTTTGAACGGTTCAATGTTGAACAAAAAATCGTTCAAATCGAAAATGTAGATACGGGAATGAAGTATCCTTGAAAAGATCTTTCGAACAAAAAAAAGTTTGTTCAAATCAGACTGTTAACTAAAAAGTTAATATCGCGGGACAGGTTATTTGAACGGCTCAAAGTTGAACCAAAAATTGTTCAAATAGAAAAATCAAATATGGGAATGAGCTGTACTCGCCGAGATCTTTCCAACAAAAAAAAGTTTGTCCAAATCGGAATGTTCATTCAAGAGTTATTAGGGGGGAACAGACAGACCGACCGACAGACCGACCGACCGACCGACAGACCGACACACAAATTCCCCATCTCAATACCCTACTTTCAAATTTTTAATTTTTCGATATTCATTTTACCTATTTATTTTTTTAACTTGGCGATATTTTTTGGACTTGGCGATATTTTTTCGATGCATTGAGCTACTTTTAATACTTTTTTCGTCTTTCTTTTATTTTTAACGGGAAAGTAGGCTAAAAAGCGCATAAATGGGGCGGCGTATAAGTGAGAGTTCACTGTATACTTTTGTTTTCCGTAATATGCAATACCGGCAGTTCATACACACAAGTAAGCATTAAGCAGTCAAAGCCAACTGTTGCTTTTTCAGCATAAAGCTGGCAGCCGAGGTTTCAGTTTCACACTTTAAAATCAGAAACACAGTAATAAACTGTAAAACCATTAGCTGTTTGACAGTTTATGACTGTAAAATTCGCTGTATTATCCAGCAAAACAGCAGAGATTCCAGTTTAAAACTAAAATGCACAATAATAAATTGTGAAACTAGCAAACTTCACAGTTTATAACTGTAAACTAACAATTTTTGTTCACTACTGTAAACTATGCATTTTTACAGTTTATTACTGCAATCTATATACATAAAAGACTACTTTTGAAAACGTATGTCCGGGGTAATCTTCCAAACTACTGGATCGATTTTAACTATTTTTTCACCGTAGACAGGGGACAGTAACAGGGAGCAGGATAAGCTAGAATTTATTTCTAAAAAGCTCAGTTTAAAAAAGTTATTATGGAAAACAGTTAATTTTATATCATTTCCCCATTAAATGATTAAATTTTCAACCCATTGTTGCAAAAATTTGGTGCCATGCAGCAACAATATTGATTGTAATCATATTGAAAATTTTGAACCAAGGCTTCTCCGGAGTAAGTATGGAATTTATTGCCTTCTAAGGATTTTTATATTTATCTGAGCCAACAATCGCTAACGGGTGAAATAAAAAAAATTGATTTTGGCAATAGTTAGAGAATAGAAAGTGTTTATAGTCAAAAAAATTTCTAAATTAGGTACATAAGATGTTTTCACCTCACCAATGTTGTCACGAGAATAGAAACTAATAATGGGACTTATTTAACGAGCAATATTTGGAAATGGTTAATTTCAGTGCGATTGATACTGTAAATATATATTTATTTTAATATACCAAGCTTATAACATTTCCTATTTACTCAAACATTATTTGTAGCTTGCTATTTTTTTAGCTTGCATTATTTTTTTTATAGTTTATCCATAACATAGCCATTGTTTACAGAAGTAGCCATTATGTTTATAGATATGCACTTTAGTGTTGGGAAATTTATGAATGAGTTTCACTAAACCACCCTACACCCACAGAAACCCGGGCAGGGCCGGGTACCCGGCTAGTTTACTATAAAATACTGTAACTTACTATAAAACTAGCTGCGTCATACTGTAAAAAAAAAATGCTATGTTTTGCAGTGAAATAGCAACAGTGTACACCAGACACTTAGACGGAATAAATATTTTTGCTTCCTTTTATGTAGTAAAGGAAGTATTGTGATCGCGAAAATTTTTTTCCTCAAATTTGGGTCTAAATTTCGATTTTGCTCAACCCTGAATGAATGTTGAGTCGTTTTTTTGACCTTTCAGCACGTGCTTATGTACCTGCCAACATATAACCAGCTGAAAAATCCTTTTCAACCACTCCCGAGTTAATTACGACGACTCTTCTCGTGACGTCTGTATGTATGTATGTGTGTCGCATAACTCAAAAACTATACGCCGTAGAAGCTTCTAGTTTGGTATGTAGGCTCTGAGGGGGGTCTAATTGTGCACCTCCCCTTGTGGTTGCATTCGAATGTTCCCAAGGGGGTGTTTTACCCCTTTTTTGGGGTAAATCAGTGTAAATTTTAATGCAGATGAATTGGCACGACCATTTGGCGATATATCGCCAAGATTTTGGTCGATAAGTGTTTGACGCCAACTTGGCAACATATCGCCAAGTTGCCGACAAATTTGACAAAAAAAAGTATTTTTTGAATTTGGGTTCAATTTGGCGCTATTGGCGATATTTGGCGAAAAATCCACTAAATGATGTTAAAATCGGTGATATTTTAGAAAATGAATCATTGTGAAACATTTTTTTTACATTTTTTCGTGTCAAACTAGGGGTGTAAATGTTCGAATTTGCTATCTTGCTCACCCCTAGCACTATTTTAACACTAAGGCATCTACAAAGAAATTTACGTGTAAAAGGAAGTAGTGTGGGACCCATACCAGATTCTTTTTTGCTACATGACTGCACCAATTAGCCAATCATCTCCGATACTGATCAAGAGCTATTACGTGACATTACTTGGAAAGTAACTTCCATTGTTTGCTGGATCCCTCTAATGAAGCTTCATACATGGAGAAAACTTGAAGTCCAGCATTTGCTTCATCAAGAGCAGCAATTTGATGAGGACAATCTGAATGATCTCAGCATTATTTTTTCCTGGATCAAGAAATGAGCTAATGGGTTGGAAAGTTTGACGAGGATGCGATTGAAGTTGCAACAATTTCGCTTACGTAAACCTTTCGCATCTTATTAATATTTTGGATGTAGCATAGGTCTGCTTGGCGGATATCGTTTTGAATTATTAATCAGTTCTTAATTTGCAGATGACGGGTGCTCAGCTAGCTCCCTCACCACTTTGCAGTTCTGATTAACATTTTGCCCCCTCCCCTCCCCAAGAAAAAAAACATTCCACTAAAAAGAAACCTGAAAAAACTTCCTCAACTGACACCATCCCACTAAATACTGATAACCTCATGAATGAAAATTCAGAAATTGACGCATCTCATGTAAATTTCTTACTGGGCGACCAGTGGTTGGAAAAACTACATTTCTTTTGTAGCGAACTACAACTACAACCACTTTTTTTTTAAATGTAGCAACTACAAACTACTTTTGAAATGTTGTCGCTACTTCGCTACTTTAAAAAAAAATAATTTTAAAAAAAAGCATACACCGTTTGAGGATTGACCGAAAAAATTCGAAAAGTGGTTTAGATAAATAAATCAACTTATTTAGACATGCACATTACTAGAAATTTGTCTTTTTTCTTGTGCTCTAATTTGTCGTTTTAAGATTTTTTTTTTACAATTTTACAAATATTCGCCGCAAGATAGGAATCAAAAGTTGAAAGATTGAAAGAATTTAACCTTTTAAATTTCTAATTAATTCTTGCCAGGGTATATTTAGGATTATGAACATTATTTGTCGGAATATGAAAATTCCTATGATGCCAAATATACCAATGACATCAAACAGATAGAATGTATGGCGTCAAAATGATGTATCTAAAATCAGTTCAAATTTTTATAGTTCTTATTTCTCATGGCGTCCGCTGGTGCATTCGTGAAGATTTGAACCTGTTAGATTCGATCAAACCAGATTCGAAAGAAAGAAGTTTCTTTCTTTCAATTTTTTTTTTTTAATTTTCCATTCATTTATTTATTTCAATTACAAATTTAAAAGTAGTTTCCAGAAATCGCTACAAACTACTATTTTTTTTGGATCGCGCTACACTACTCTACTTTTTTTAAAAAGTAGTGCGCTACACTACAAACTACTAAAAAATGTAGGGGAGAGTGGTAATGAATGGGCCATGGTGATGAATGGGCCACTAACAAAATATGAAAAAGTATTTGCATGAATTTTTTTTTGATGCTACCAATAGGCGTAGCTATTTGTTCTACTAAACTCATCCAATTTTCATTCGTTTGCACTGAGCCATTTTCAAACTAGAGTGGCATGGTCAAGAATCTGACTGAAAAGTAAGTTTTTCCCTTTTTAGTAAAACATTTCCTAGCTAAAATGTACCAAGTATATCAATGCATACATATGTATAAGCTAGTCTTTCCATATATATAAACTAATCTTACGATGTATTTTGATGAAATCTAAATTCAATGTACTCAAAAAACCTAAATGTATTCCAAAAGTATAGGTGGGGCTGAATGGGCCACTATGTCATGGTAATGAATGGGCCACCTAAATATTGTTTTTCTTCCTTTTCTTTGGATTTTCGCATTAATATGAAACACAACTGACTGTCATAGATAGATTAAGATTACTGTCGTCAAAATAGGTTTGTAGTAACTTCTAAATATAATTTGCAGATCTATATTATATTCCTATAGTACAATAGACCTCTGGTCGCAGTGCGTGGCTTGAAAAAGGCCCCCTCTCTCCTTCATATTATATTCCTCACAGTACAATTTCATTTTCTTTCTTGGTAACTTAAGTTAGATATTTCTTATTCCCGATGTCTAGTAAATTTAAAAAAAAATTTTGAATTTTGACAAGTTTGAAAATGAAGATGAAGTTTTTGAAAGTGATTTTTAATATTATTTTTGAAATATATAAATTTTGTTAAATCATAGTGTGTATTATCTGTTATTTTTTATATATATTTGATGTTATTTATTTCTTACAATCTCATTATTTAGTCATTTTTCTGCTACAATTGGTATGCATCAGTTTTATTTTAATTGCATCAGTTTTGATGTTTAAATGATTTTAAATCAGTATGATTTTGTATCATCATGTTAAGTGCCACATTTATTGTGTCATATTCAGCAAATAAAAGATTAAATCCACATGTTTTCATTGAATTTATTTAGTGGCCCATTCATTACCTTCGATGGCCCATTCAACCCCATAGGTGGGGTTGAATGGGCCAAATTTCAAAATTTTTACTTTCTATTATAATTCATTATAGACAGGTGCTAATCCAATTTTTATGACTTTTTTAGATAGCCAGATAAGTAAAGTAACTAAAACAACAATTTAGAGTTAAAACAAAGTGTTAGAAAAAATTACAAAAATTCAGAACCAAAAAGTGGCCCATTCATTACCACTCTCCCCTAGCTACTACAGTAGTTTCGCTACTTGTAGCGCGCTACTTCTGACCACTGCTGGCGACCATTACAATAACAATAAAATCAATTATCCAAGAACTTGGGGAAAGGAACGCTAATTCATTTCGAATATTCATTCAATCTCATTTGGTTCTTTCTTTTGCTTCACAGATTTTTACTTATTATCATATACAGTGAACTTTCACTTTTGCGCCGGCCCAAGGGACCAACAGAAAAAGGCGCATAAGTGAGAGAGACCTATAAGTGAACAAGTCTATTTAAAGGACTTAAGCGCAAAATAGGTTCTAATGAGACTATGAATAAGAATGTTTCTATAGAAAAGGTACATATTACTACGGTTTGGCAATGACTGTAACGTAACTACAATGATAAAGAAAAAAGAAAAATGAGTAGCATACCTAATTACAAACTATTCCCTTTAAAACAATGCGTAACAGATCATTGTCCCTTTCCGAAAAAAATGTCTTCCGTGAACAATAAAGGAAAAAGATTAAAGAGAAAAGTAAAGAGAAATGCTTATTTTTTAAAGAAATTAAATTATTTTTTTTACATTTGAGGGAAAATTCGGCTCATAAGTGAAATATTTATCTTTAGAGCGACGCATCAAGGAATGATACTATCATTATTTTGTTATGAAATGTGCTGGAACCATTTCAAATCGTCGTATAAGTGAAAAAGGCGCATAAATGAGGCGGTGTATATGTGAAAGTTCACTGTAACAGATTTTTCTATCATAGAACGATTTTTGTGATATTTTTGGTTTGGTCTTGTTGAGGAGGTCCTGATAACCTTCAGAGCCACATCTGGATTTATTGCCCTCTGAAGTCGACACTAAATTCACGGACTCCTAATCTTCCTCAAAGTCCTTTTTTGATCAGCGGACCGGCAAGAGCTTCAAAAAAAAAAAATCGCGGACCCCTCGGTGATGTTGGTTGGTGGATTGGTGTCGTGTCCTCAATGACATTACAAATCATGGTGTGCTCGAATAGTCTTAGCTGTATCAATGGCATTACGTGAGTACAAATCTTTCTCTGCAGGGTATAGTTAAAGATGTGAAGACCTGCAGCAACATGATATGGTGTGAGTTCTTCATCGAGGCAGTTGCCACAGTTTTGATAACTTTTAGTCCCATCGGCAGAAATTTTCATGTTTTTATGATGTTTTGTTCCTAGCCTGATGAGTGGTGGCTGTTCTCCTGTCGATGTCAAGATTGGTTATTTGATCATGTGCTTTGATTTTAAAGGGGTGAAAATTTTTGATCTTGCAGAGGCTTTTACATCTGATAGGTTGATCGGAATTGCGGTTTGGTCGAGGTTTCTGGAGCCAAGGATTCAGTAATTTCGTTGAACTCCAGGTTCACATGAGCAGGAGCCCCGGTGATGTTTTTTACTTAATTTATTGATATATTTTGAAGAAAAGGAAGTCTTGCATTTGTTTAAGGTTAGAAACATTTTTTTTTAAATATGTATATATATATATACACCAGTGAGACACATTTTCATTCTTATGTTTTTTTGGTGGAGAACGTTTTCGAGTCGAAGACCGTTGAGCACTTATTGCGATTTTTCTTCAAACGGCTGAGGTTTTTTCTCCTTTTATACGAAATAGTTATAATGAGAAATGAGAAAAATTTAGCAATAAAAAGACGAGTAAGGACTTTTTTAGCGGAAATGAGCAAAAATATATCCGAGGACATTTCCACCAGACACCGGTTGAGAACAGTTAGCTCAAGCAACAGTAACACAATTATATCATTATTTAGTTTCTGCTCCTGATTTGAATGTTACTTAGTTGATACACAGCAAAAAAAAAAACGGTTGTTTTTACAGTATAATATTGACCAGGGGTGCCCACAGGGGGGAATATGGCGCAAGTTGCACCATCAAAATTTTTGGGGGGGATTTTTAAAACTAATTTATGAATTTATTTATTCAAATTATTTATTAATTTATTTATTCAAATTATTTATGAATTTATTTTTTTAATTCAAATTATTTATTAATTTATTTATTCAAATTATTTATTAATTTATTTATTCAAATTATTTATTAATTCATTTTTTTTAATTCAAATTATTCATTGATTTTTTTAAATGAAAATTATTCATTAATTTATTTTTTTAAATTTAAATTATTTATTTTATTACTTATCATTTATAATGTGTGTGTGTTTGGAATTTCTGGATGCGAAAAGAGCGATTCTATTCTGCGCATAATTATTGCTTCTAAAAAATAAAAAACAAATTAAAAAAAAAATAGTTATAATTTAAAAAAACAAATTAATAATATTAAAATTAAATAAATAAATAGCATAAAAAAATAAATAAAAATAAGATGGGCAAAAATAAAAAGTACAAGAGGGTTGTGAAAAATTTTAGGGGGGAATTTGCGCCATTGAGCTTGGGGGGGGGGGGTATGGGCACCCCTGATATTGACAGCAGGGGTTCCAGTTTGAAACTGGAAAATGCACAGTAATAAACTGTAAAACTAGCTATTTCACAGTCCATTGCTAGCCATTTAACAGTTTGTTACTGGAAAATTAGCAGTTTTACCATACAATTAGCTGTATTATACTGTAAAAACATATACTAGAAGGAGAGGCTCCAGTTTAGAACTGTTGAATGCGGGTGCCCGCAAGGGGAGATTATGGTGCAAGATTCGCCATCAAAATTGGGGGGGGGGGGTTAATTTTTTTATTTATTTATTTAAATTATTTATTTATTTTTTTTTCATTTAAATTATTTCTTTTAGTTACCTATTATTATTATTATTTCGTGTATGTGTGTGTGTGTGTGTATTTGGAATGTCTACAAGGGAAAAAAAAGCAGCATTGCAGTTTATTCCTTCAGTGTCTATTATTAAGTTATAATTAAACGATAGCTTTCAGTGAAGTAGCACAGAATTTAAATAACATAATAATTATTATAATAAAATAAATAAATAATATTTTAAAAAATAAATGAAAAAGAGGGCTGAAACTGAAAATTAAAAAGCATAAGAAGGTTATGATTTTTTGGGCGTCATTGAGCTTGGGGGGATGGGCACCCCTGCTGTAATAAACTTAAACCAGCAATTTTAGTTTACTGCTGTAAAATTAGCAATTTTCTAGTTTATTACCGTAAAATTACTGTAAAATTGGCTGTTTTATACGGTAAAAACAACATCTATTTTTACAGTCTCGTTATTTGCTTACAGATACATCCTGTACAGATCCTGGAGACATCCCGTTCGGCCGGCGTGAAAACAACCAGCAGACTTTTCTCCCAGGCTCGTCCGTCTCCTACGCATGCGCAGAAAGGTTCTCCCTCGTGGGCAACCCTGTCCTCACCTGCCAACAGGACGGACGCTGGTCATCTCCGAAGCCCCAGTGCGTGTCCGACTCGGGCTTCACCTTCACAGGTAATGTTACCGATGCGAACAGGTGCTGGTTAGGGCGTTTGGGTCAGCTCGTGTGCTCATGCGCTGACGTGCATGATTCGCTGCTGTGTTTCTCTTAGCCGAGAAGATGTCCCCCAACATCATTCAATTTGCTTGCGACGTTTTGTTGCGTCTGATGAAGAGAAAGGAGGATATTTCCAAATGGGATGCTCAGTCATTGGAACTGTCCTAGCTCAGTTTTATGGTAATAAACTGAAAAGTCGTTAGTTTCACAGTAATAAACTAAATTTACAGTTTATGACTGCATTTTACAGTTTTAAACTGGGACATCTGCTACCAGTATTCTACTGCTGTTAAGGCTACAGTGGACAAATAAAATTGATTTTTTTCAATTATTGATTTATGTGTCTAAAACTTTGTGTGCTTGTATTATTGTATATTTACGACATCTAAAAGCATAAACAACACAAATTAGTGCAAAAACAATGAATACTTTTTTTCAAATTTCAAATTTAAATTTTTTTAAACAAAATTTCAAAATTTTCCAGGCGTCGCAATTTTTTTTCAAACTTTGAATTTCCACTTAATTTCCAATCATTAGGCATGATGGCACAAAACAATGCATTATATGCAATGTTTTATGAGATAGTTTATAAAAGATAGCTGAAAATAAAAATTTTCAGTTGAAAAAATCATATAAATTTTCATTTTCAGCCATCTTTTATAAACTATCACATGAAACATTGCATGTAATGCATTGTTTTATGCAGTCATGCCTAATAATTGGAAATTAAGTGGAAATTCTAAGTTTGAAAAAAAAAAAATGCGACGCCTGGAACATTTTGAAATTTTTTTAAAAAAATATTTAAATTTGAAATTTGAAAAAAAAATATTCATTGTTTTTGCATTAATTTGTGTTGTTTATGCTTTTAGATGTCGTAAATATACAATAATACAAGCACACAAAGTTTTAGACATGTAAATCAATAATTGAAAAAAATCCATTTTATTTGTCCACTGTAGCCTTAAACAGTAAAATTGCTAATTTTAGAGTTTATTACCGTGCATTTTACAGCTTTAAACTTTAACCTCTGCTGCCAGTATTACACTCTTGTTTTTGCTTATAATACAGCTAAATTTTCCGGCAATAAACTGTAAAAATTCTTACTTTACAGTAAGAAACTGTAAAATTGCTAGCTTTACAGTTTTAAAATTAGAACCTCAGCTGCCAGTATTACTTTAAAAACAATGGTTTATTTTTTGCAGTCTAGACTGCGTTTTCTGTTTCGGTGATTTTTTCCCTATATATTAAAAAAAAAGTAAGCTCAAAGATGTTGTGAAAGGATGTTCGTGGCTGGTCTGCGTCCAGGCGGCCCCATAGCACCTACAGACTCGAAACTTAGTACAAAATTAGTTCGAGCCCTGTAGATCTGCACCTCGGAGCCATTTTTCTTAATTTCGAATTTTTTTTTAAATTAATTTTTTAAGCATAAATTTCACATACTTCACCAAATTAGAGAGCAAAAAATTCCCCCCCCCCTAATGTTTTATATCGTTGGATAGAGATTTTTGTTCTAAAAAAGATGTTTGTTCCATTTCTCTCCATTAATTATAACAGGAGATAGAGGAGATTCTAATTTAGCCATTTTTCAAGGCTCACCTCGAGCGAAATTATTTTACATTCAACCAAACGGCTCCAAAACGCTTTCAACAAGGTCGTGTTCGAAAGCAAAACCGCTGACTCTTCGCTTTGTTTATTGCTTGTCTTAATTCAACAAAAGATACACGATTGCTTTTATCGTATATTTTCTTTAGTTTCTTTTTAACATTTAAGAAAGGTTGTCGTTATTCTTACGGTATTTCATTTTGTTCACATGATTTCTTATGAATTACGTTGCGTGTTTGAATTATTTTTTTCTGCGAGGGAAAGGAACTGGATTTTTTGTTTGGGCTCGATATTTTACTAGGTTGCTTAATTATAAACATTTTGCATACCAGGATGGGGGGGGCGTTCTCTTTTATTTATTTGGTGAATTATTTTAAATAGTGAAGGACTGTGCTTTTAAAGGGTATGTGAGCATTTTAGTTAAAGGAAATGATTATTTTACATCAAGATGGGTTGAGGGGTATTGTTTTCTTTTACAGCGGGTACGCTGTATTCGCCGCAGGCGACGAAGGGGGGTTGGCGAGCGAAACGAGCAGGGGGCAGAGCCCCCTAGTTCAAAAGAAAAAAAAATTTGACTGCGTCACTGAGCACTGCTTTGATGGCAAGTATTTTCCACCGCCCTAACAGTGCGCAGGCAGAGAAGCTTGTTTTACAGAGTTCACCAAGCCAATTAAGATATCTGGTTGATAGGGCTCGGAATAAGGCTGTCAAAGTCTTTGGTTTCAAACTTTCTGCTTTTGGCTGCCAAAAATTTCTGCTTAGGCTCAAATTTCACAGCAGTTTTAGTCATTTGGACTAAGTTTTGTGCATAATATAGACAGGTGGACAGAGTTATAGAATTAAAAAATTTTGATTTTGTTTTAATTATAACTTACTTCAGTTTATTTTATCTATTTTTTTTTTCTTTTTTTTTTTTGAGAATGGGTAATTGAAAAAAAAAGGCTCTAAATTCAGTAGAACTCATCAATTAAATTTAATTTAATGTAATGAAAAAAATGCAAATTTAATATTTTCTCATTGTTTCCCCCCCCCTCCCTCCCCCGTGAAACCTTTACAAAAGTATCAATACATAACTTAAAAAATCTTAGATTGGTTTAAAAAAAAGGTCGAACACGTTAATTCGAAGCCTAAAGATGAACTAATGTTGCCATCAGCTATCGTTTGCTGTTTAATTTTGCAAAATTAATGACAAGCACTGAAATACACTGCTTGACAAAATTTTTAAATCATTTTTACTTTCTTCTATATCTAATACTAGCAGTACCCGCACGGCGATGCCCGTGCATTTAAATGGGAAGGAAGTCCGTTGAATACATTTAAATTCACTCCAACCCTCTGAAGTAAAATTATTTATAAAGTAATTATTTAATTTAAAGTAATTATTATAAGTAATATTAATTATAGTTGAATCGGTATAGTAATTGGGCCACTTTAACGAAATTGAATTTGTATGCTTGAATAAAAAAATAAATGAAATATTTCTGCATAAATAAAAAATACTTCATACGATAGTATATTAATGCATTTTACTACTCATACCGTCTGAAAACACTTTTTCAAATACATTATTAGAAAAAAGTCAACGCAAAATGTCAATTTGTCACTACAACATTTCACAGTTTGTAGTGTTAAATGGCAGGATTATTTTAGTTTTAAAGACTTTCTTTTCGTGTGTGTGTGCGTGTGACGAAATTATTTATTTTTAGCGAAAATTTTACGTTTCAATGGAACTTTTGACGCAACTGTAAAGCCAAGATTTTCGAAAACTCTCAACGACCACAGCAATTTTGCCCTCGAAATTTGATATAATTCACCGATTTAACCGTAATTTCAATGTAAAATTGGTCGCCAAATCTAAATTGATTAACATAGGGAACCGATTGTCATCAGGTAGCTCAGCCACAACCATTCTTCCATGATTTTAATGTGAACATTAAAAGGCAAGAAATATAATGTCTGTCGCGCCAACTCTTTGAAGTGATTACAATCTAACAGTGACCCTCAAATAAGCAAGATTTCACTGGCTGGGAAGTTTGGTAAATTTCTCGATTGTTGCCAAACTTTACGACGCCAAATACGAAGGGTAATTGAATAACGGTGTTACCGAAAATGTCAGAATGGAACTATTATTGCTGAAAAGTTAGTGATGGCGGCATTAAATACATGTTTTAAACATGCAATAAAATACTCTTTAGACTGCGAACAACTGCTGTTCCTTCCCAGAGCGTTTTCTTTTTCTTTGATTTGGAGAAAATAGTGTTTCACAGGCTGGGAGGTTTGGTAAATTTCTCGATTGTGGCCAAACTTTACGACGTCAAATGCTAAGAGGAACTGAATAGCCATCACTAAATATTTAAGAATAATAGTTCCATTCTGACATTTTCGGTAACACCGAATTTTGAGGATGTCAACTGAATAAATTTAAATTCACTCCAACCCTCTGAAGTAAAATTATTATATCCTTTAGTTCAAATGCTCTCCACAACCCTTTAAATTCCACTTTAAGTCATGTTAAAGTTTTAATCAATTCGCCAAATAAATCAAAAAGACAGAAAGTTAAGTAAGTAACAGGAGATATTAATTATGCAAATTGAATAAATTTTCAAGGCTTAAATCTATACGCAAAATTTAAACCACTATATAACTTCAGGGACAAAAGAGCAGCTGATCAGGAAAATGGACCTAGTGTTTCAATATTGCGTAGAGTTATGACTTGAAAATCGGCTAAATTTGACTAATTAATATCTCCTGTCGTAATTAACGGACAGAAACGTGCTAAAACTTTTCTTTTTCAGAAAAGAACCCTTTCCAGTGATAGATAATGCTTTGGGGTGGGGGAAGGTTTTCCCCCCTCAATTATGGCGGATACACCAAAAATGAGACCAATTAATTAATTTAAAAATAACTAATTCGAAATTAAAAATTTGGCTTTCGAGGTGCATTTTACTGGGATACGTTCGAATTTTTGAGCCACGTTTCAGGTCTGTGGGTGCTGTGGGGGCTTCTGGCCAGCGGTTACAAACGAACAAACAAATAAACAAACAAACACCGTCATCTTTATATATATAGATATAGAAGAAAGTATTGGTTTCGTGAAAATTTTCGAATGTCGAATTTTGACGGATTTGCACGTTTTGAGGTGCGCTGAGTCCATTTCGACCATTTTTGGAAAATGTCTGTCTGTGTGTCTGTGTGTGAGTCTGTATGTGTGTGACCTGTTTTTGTGGCCGCGCTAGAACAAAAACTACTGCATGAAATCGAACAAAAATTTTTGCACATATGTACCACCATGTGAACTGGTGCACCTGACTTTGTTTAGCGAATTCTTCTAAGGGGGGTGGAGCAATCGCACGTGTTCTGCGCGTGGGTGATTGCTATATCTCAGGAAGTAACCGGCGAAATCAAACGAAAATTGGTCCATAGGTAGACTCTACTGAGTACAGGGGCTGATTCAATTTGCGTGTCAATATCTCGAAGGGGGGTGGAGCAATCGCACGTGTTCTTCGCGAAGATGATTGCTATATCTCAAGAAGTAACCGGCGGAATCAAACGAAAATTGGCCTATACGTAGACCCTACTGAGTACAAGTACTGATTCGATTTGTTTGTCAATATCTCGAAGGGGGGGGGGGTGGAGCAATCGCACGTGTTCTGCGCGGGTGTGACTGCTATATCTCAGGAAGTAACCGGCGGAATCAAACGAAAATTGGTCCACAGGTAGACCCTATTGAGTACAGGTGCTGATTCAATTTGTGTGCCAATATCTCAAAGGGGAGTGAAGCAATCAAAAGTGCTTATTTTGTCATTGCACCTACTGTATCTCGGGAAATATTGCTGCGATTTGAATGAAATTTGGAATAACACTAACCCAATATGGAAGCAAGCATCGATTAAATTTTGGCGCCAATCACCCCAGGAGAGGGTGGGGTGATTTTTGCGCTTAGTCAACAATGCGAAAAATTAATTCATTAAAAAATCGCTTTCACGCTATTTAATTATAAGAACATCTGAAAACTTTCAATGATTTGAAATTTTTAACTGATGCCAATTTCTTTTTACTAACAAATAAAATGTTTGCAATTAATCTAAACAAGGCTTTTGCAATGATTTCCAATTTCGCTCATTGATTCTGCATTTGCAGGGTTATTACGATAATTGGGAAATTGGAGCTGTCTCCAATTTTGCGGGCGAGTACGTATTTTATTTTGTAACCGGAATTCTTAAGATAGATACAGAAGAAAGTTTCGTGACGGCCACGACAGCTAGTTTAAAACTTTTCTGCTTCACTAATGAGTACTGCTTTGGTGGCAAGTATTTTCCCTTGCGCTAACAGTACGCTAGCAGAGAAGCTAGTTTTACAGAGTTCCCTTGCACAACTAAGATAGCTTGTTGACACACTGCAAAAAAATAAATAATATGTTGTTGTTGCAGTATAATACAGTTAATTTTATGTTAATAAACTGTAAAGTTGCTAATTATAGAGAAATAAACTCACTGCAAGAAACGAACTGTCGTTTTTAGCCTACTTTCCCGTTAAAAATAAAAGAAAGACGAAAAAGTATTAAAAGTGACTTAATGCATCTAAAAAATATCGCCAAGTCCAAAAAATATCGCCAAGTTAAAAAAATATCGCCAAGTCCGAAAAAAAAAGCCAAAAAGAAATAAAAAGGGAAAATGAATATCGAAATATAAAAAATTTGAAAGTAGGGTATTGAGATGGAGAATTTGTGTGTCGGTCGGTCTGTCGGTCTGTCTATCCCCCCCCCCCCCCAATAACTTTTGAATGACCATTCCGATTTGGACAAACTTTTTTTTTGTTGGAAAGATCTCGGCGAGTACAGCTCATTCCCATATTTGATTTTTCGATTTGAACAGTTTTTGATTCAACTTTGAACCGTTCAAACAACCTGTCCCGCGATGCTAACTTTTGAGTGAACAGTCCGATTTGAACAAACTTTTTTTTGTTCGAAAGATCTTATCAAGGATACTTCATTCCCGTATTTACATTTCCGATTTGAACAATTTTTCGTTCTACATTGAACCGCTCGAGCAAGCTGTCACCCCTAAAAATTTTTGAGTGAACAGTCCGATTTAAATTACCTTTTTTTTGTTCGCAGGATCTCAGCAAGGATACTCATTACTGTATTTAAATTTTCAATTTGAACATTTTTTCGTTCAACATTGAACCGTTCAAGCAACCTTTCCCCACCTAATAACTTTTGAGTGAACTGTCCGAATGGAATTAACTCTTTTTTGTTTGAAAGATCTCGGAGAGGCTCATTCCCATATTTCGCTTTTTGATTTAAACCACTTTTCGTTCAATATTAAACCGTTTAGAAAAAAAATTAACATTAGCGCCTACGGGGAATTTAAGTTGAATGTTGATCCTGCACTTAAAGTCGGATTTCCTTCAAACTAACTTTATAAAAAAATGGTTTTAATAGATAGTGTTTGTAAAGTACTTTTCTGAATAATCTTCTGTGAGAACTCTGATTCCGATTCCGACTCCGCAAACATGGCGGAAATGCAGGCTCAGAAAAAAAAGACTTACTGTGCAGACGATTTTTTGTTTATTTACTCATTTGTTTTATTTTATTTATTATTGTTATTATTTTTTTATTTTTTTGACACACGATATTTTTTTTTTTTTTGTAACAAAAATTTTTATTCACGAGGGCATTTTATTCTTTACTAGCAAAAATACTCGGCGCTGCCTGGGTCAGTAATAATATTGAAAAATAATTTATATTCATCTTTGGCGGGTTTTTCCTAAACTGAAAGAACTCAAAACATACCGCTTTGACGATTTTTAAAATGTCGCCAAATTTGCTGTAACTGTTTTGTTATACCTAGGATAATTTTGCTCCCCTCCCTACTTTATGAAAATACATTAAGTATTATTATGTCACTAATTTTTGTCACAGAGAAATAGTCATCAAATGCTGAGATACTATTGCTGACCATAAAATGATGCTAAAAGTTTTTGTCCTAAATGGTTTTGAAATTAATGGAAACATTTGACAATTATTTATGCAAAAACGCAAATTAATGGTAATTTTAGTCTTGTTTAAGGGCTTTATTAATTTAGTATGCGGATTACTTTACGTTTTGACATAATTTTAAAAAGGTCAAACATACGGAATCGGCCAACAAAAGAAAAAAAAACTGAACTTTTTCAAATGTGGGAGTATTCTATCGATGATTAAGATTTTGCCACAGTCGATAAATATCAGAAAATAATCATTTTATTTTGGTTAAGTCGTCTAAGAAGTAAAGTACTATTATGTAGTGTTTGTCACAAAAACTGGTGTCAGCTGAAAAATTCCCCGCGAATCTCAGTTATTAAAATCTTCTTGCAACAAATTTGGCAAAATTCGTGTTCAATTGGGTACTAAGTAACTGCCCAATTGTTATAAGTACCACGAAAAAGTGCCCAATCAACGCAAACAAATTTAAGAAATGCTGTTAAGTTGTATTTAAAGCTCCATCAATAATGAACCTAATCCATTTATTAGTTGCCAATCTCTTCAAGCGATTACGTTACCGATACTCCACATATTTACAAAACTTGCGAAAACTTACATACAACCAAAATTACAAAATGTTTTAAAATACAAATCATGGTAAAAACTCTTTAGAGAGCGGGCTCGCGAGCGTTTCCAATGTCTATGTAAAAGCCCGGATATTTACCATGAAGCTGGAAAAAAGTTACTTTTTGATTTGACTTGAGAAAAGCCTTGAAAATTTAATGCGAAAAGTGGAAATGATACATGCAATTCTAGCTATCGACATGGAGTTGAGATGATGCACTAAATACTGAACTAGTTTGTTGGAAGCCTTCGCGGATTTGTGCGAAAAATGTACCTTATTTTGGAATGAAAAGCGCTAGCAATCTAACTTTTTCGAATATCGTTATAAATTATAGCCTATGTGTTATTCTGATGTATAAGCTACATTATGGTAAAAGTTTCATTAAAATCCATTCAGTAGTTTTTGCGTGAAAGAGGAACAAACATACATACATCCATCCATCCATACAAACTTTCGCATATATAATAGTAGTAAGATTTATATTTAACAACTGGAAACGGATTAAAAGTGAAATTCGAGACATTTTATTAACGGACGAGTTTTTTTTTTTAATTTATTTTTCTTTCTTTGATAAAATGTGTTTTGATGCTCTTTGTACTTTTTTTTATTTATTTCGAAAACGATTGAGGATTTTTTCTACGGAAGAACTGTAACAGTTACATTCTTTAAAAGGTGCGACAAAACTTTATTTATTCGTTTACTTTTTACGTGTCTATTTCATCTGATGAGAGGGGTATATTTTGCTTTTTGAAATCAGCTTTAAGTGCTAAAAAGGTATGTTTGACAAAATTTTCAGTCTCAGATAATCAAGAGAATAATGATCAGATGCTAGAATGCCGATGTCGATGTACGGGAAAGTAGGCTCGTTTAGTTCTTGACAGAACTTCTTGTTACAGTATAATAATGGCAGCCGAGGTTCCAATTCAAAACTGTTAAATGCACAGTAATAAACTGTAAAACTAGTCATTGTACAGTTTCTCACTCTAAAGTTACAAATTTTACAGTTTATTTGCGAATTTTACAGTATTAAATTCAATATTTTCTCATTACGTGAAACCTGGACAAAAATCGAAACACAAAATTTTAAAAATCCTAGACTGTAATTTAAAACAAAAAAATCGAATACGTTAATTTAAAGCCTAAATATAAACTATTGTAGTCATCTGCTTGCAAAATGAATGACAATAAACACTAAAATACACTGCTGGATAAAATTTTTAATTTTTTGGCAAGTATTTCCTTCCGCACTAACAGTGCAGAGAAGCTAGTTGTACAGAGTTCACTTGGGGTAACTGTAACGCAAAAAATGAGCTTTAGCTTTTACAGTGTAGTACTGGCAGCCGAGGTTCCAATTTAAAACTGTAAAATGCATACTGTAAAACTAAGCAATTTTACGGTTTCTTACTGCAAAGTTAGGAATTTTACAGTTTATTGCCGTAAAATTTAGCTGTATTATACTGTGAGTGTAATACTGGCAGCAGAGATTCCAGTTAAAAACTTTAAAATGCACGGTAATAAACTTTAAAATTAGCAATTTTGCAGTTTATTGCTGTAAAATTAGCAATTTACACTTTAGTACTGTAAAACTTGAAATTTTACAGTTTATTACTGTAAAATGACAAATTTTTACGGTTTAATACCATAAAATTAGCTGTATTATACTGTAAAAAAACGGTCATTTTTTACAGTGCAAGCTTGGAAATTAAGATGTAGGGAGTTGGACAATCTCCTGCGTGTTCCAGTCCACATGCAAAACAGTCGCCGCAGCCACGAGAAAAGCATGCCATCGCCGCCACATGCAAATTGCATGTGGCTGACTGCCAAGAACTCTAGTATTAAAAGGCGCGAGTTGCGCAAGAGAAGTGATCGAGAAACTTAAGTTCATTCAAATCCTGAGTTCGAGCGGTGTCCCAAGCTAAGCGGAGTAAACTATAGGGCATGCTAAAATTCCCATAGTTCCTTGCGCGCTGGGTATGAAGCACTTCCGGTTATTCCACTGCTGGCTTCTGCCGTTGTTTTGTCTGAGTAATAGAACATATAAACCTTAAAATGCCATGGAATTGCTGCGTCCCTCAATGTTCTGCAACTTCCAAAGCTTGTAAGGAATTATGTTTTTATTCATTTCCAACGGATTCAAGAGAAAAAAAAAAGATAATATCTATTCGTTTTTCAAAACCCCTAGCAAGTACGCGAAAGTTTGCAGCAGGTATTTTAAAGAAAGTGACTTCTTGACCAAGAAAACAGGTAAGTGTATGTCATTTCTGTTTTATGCAATTCAGGTAGTGAATTTGTTTTGGTGATATTCATAAAATTAGATACATAGTATTATGTAAATAAAATGTAAGAAATGGTCAGACTCAGTTTTTGAATGTTGTTCTTATAATTCTTTGCGTTGCATTATACTATTGTTATTAAAATCTAACTTAAATTTTGGCTGACTATTTTAAAATGAACATAATATTGTATAATTGTGATTTGAATTCTACTCAGTTTCTGGTTCAGGATCGGGTCAATTTCGAAAAGCGAGGGGTCAAAGTGCAATTTTTGTATGAAAACGGGATATTCAGCAATTTTTTTCGAAATATAAGTCCCAAAAAGACATTGTTGACTATATTTGGTAGTTCAAGCCCCCCTCTGGATCCGCACCTGTTAAAACGAAACTAAAAAACCAAAGCAAAATAAAAAATCATGATCTCAATAAAATTGAAAAGAAAAATTGCAAAGGATAGATATGAACTGAGATGTTTGTGAATAAAATACTTTTGTGCGCACATCTAAAGTATAAATACAACGTTAAAAAAACAAATGCGCAGGGAACCTGTAGGCACGTGTTTCGGTGTTGCAAGGAACGCCTTTATCAAAACAAAAAAAAATGTGAGCTTATGGATGTACAAGCTCACAATTTTTTTGCATTGATAAAGGCGTTCCTTGTAACGCCGAAACACGTGTCTGCAGTTTCCCTGTGTATTTGTGCTTTTTTAACGTTGTATTTATACTTTATAAGATGTTTGTGTTTGGAGTTAGGAGGGATTCATCGTTAGGAGTTAAGCTTTTAAGTTATTTATTTAAATATGAGCTTGTCATACAATCCTCTTCAACATTCTGTTTGCATTCAGTAAGTCAAAACAGTGTCAAAAAATAAAATACTTAAATTAATAGGACAAGGATTTGAGGGGGGGGGGAGTCTGCTTTTTAGTCCTTGGTGATGATTTAAAAGTCAAGATGTAGGTGTCAAGATGATTTTATTAATGGATTTTTTTAATGGTTCTTTAAAAAAAATTAATAAAGTAATAAAAATCATTTTTTGAAGAAAATAATTCAATGTTCTATGTTACTTTTATTCTTCATTTTCACAGTTAATATAATTCTATAATGTTTTCAAATTATTTTATAATTTGATGTTTTTATAATTTTTTTCTACTTATGGGTTAGTACAATCGAAACTTCGCAACAGGCTTGGAAACGACAAAGCAGCCAAACTTGTTTTCATTTACAAATCACTGAATTTAGCTCCTGAATAGAGAAATAGTTTTAAAATTTTCAGGAAAAATAAAATTATTGTGATTATCCCGTAGTCTAGTTCATATCTCTAACAATTCTGTAGTTGAAGGAGTAAAATATCCAAATTAACATGAAGCATTCTGAATGCGATTTTGATAATTAAAACAAGGAAAAATCCGTAAATTGTAATTAAATACTATTTTCTACTAATTTATTAATTACTCTTATTTACATTTTTAGTTTTATGTATTTTTCAATTTATACATAAAAGAAGAATCGGATTTAGACATCTAACTTGAACAATTTAATTTGTTAGTATCAAACATACTTTATTAATCTCAAACTAAAAAAAATGTATTTAAATAAAACAAACCTGATTTAAAGAAAAAAATCCGGTTTTTTTATTTAAAAAAAAATGTGATTTTTATCAACCCTGTTCCAATGCGATGAGATAGCGTATGAAATTTTTAAAAGTTAATTTCCAACTCTGTGTACAGCAAAAAAGAAAAAAAATTGAAAGTAGGAAATGTTTTAACAATATTTTGAAAGATCTTTATTCAAAAAACTATGTTCCTTGCATACCTGGTTAGTAATTCCGCTTTATTACCACTTATTTTAGCTCCGAAAACTTTTAATTTGACTTTTAACGAGGAAACAGTCTCCTTTTTGTCAACCATACCTTTTTGAAGCTTTAAAATGTATAACTCTTGAGAAAGACCACTTCCTATAACCTATAATTTATTAGTGTATCGCGTAGAGTCCTATATGAATACGGACTCTAGTATCGCGTAATGAAAAAGCACTAGGCTGGAACTACCGGAAGGACACAATCCCAGTTATACGTGCCGCGCTCCCTCGCGGCAAAGTTTGTCCCAAGCATGCCCTATTAGTCACTCCTTACTTGGAGTTAAACTATTATTCTATTCAACCCGTATTACCGGGAATTCTAACTTGATGCATTCGTCCCCCTATTGAAGGGAATTATTCAAGGAAGCCTGCAAAAGTTAAGTAAACTTTTATTTTATTCAAGAACTGTTATTCTCAGTACAAGAACTTTATTGCGTTAAAATAGAATCTACTTTCAATTATAATTCACTACTTCCATTTAATACCAGTAATTCAACTGCAAATCATTTACATGTTTTTGTTTGCTAGCCAAGAAGCTGCCTGTACATATTGTAAAATAAATACTTTTATTCAAAATGCTAAACATGTCCCCCGTTTCAAGGTTATTTTTAAGTAACAGCAATTGAACGGACAAGCATCGTACAGGAGTTTTCGGCGTCATTGGCTCTGAAGTTATTTATTTCAGATGCCAACATGTTCTGCTTAGGCGCAATTTTAGAAAAATTTAAACAACTTGATCAAGAACGTCTGCCTAATATTTAGAGTAGGAGAACTATGACGACAGGATTTAAAATTACGATCGTCAAATTATTGTTTTTTTTTCTTTTTTATCATCTTCAAAAATGACGACTGGATGTTAAATTGTGGTCGTCAAACTAAAACCTTTTATTTGCAAAATGCGACTAACGACACCACTTTGCCATACGCAAACATAGCATATCATGCCAACACATATCGGCACTTTTTAAACTGTATTAGCATTTTAAAAAATCTGGTATGGACCCCACACTACTTCCTTTTACGTATAAATTTCTTAGTAGATGCCTTTAGTGTTAAAATAGTGCTTGGAGCGTACAAGAT
>JAXGGA010007622.1:0-61546 GCA_038373865.1 Uloborus plumipes
GCAAAAGATTGACCTTGGTTAAAAATGAAAGAACAATTTAGTATAAAAACTTCTAAAAATAGTGGAATTTTAAAATTATTTACTTCAAACAAAATGGGATAGTTTAAAACCCATTTGTACACTTGTAACATCCAATTTTAGTAAGTTGTAAAGACACCCATGTTAATTAAATGTGAAACTTATATTTTAAGCACATTAATAAAATACATTTATCCATTTTTATTATGTTTTGTTTCCCACTAAAATCACTATGAATGAGAAAAACACACTAAACAATGTTTGGATGGACTGTCCAGTCCTTAAAAATCACATAGTTTAACATTTTACAAACATTCTTTCATTAAAAATGTACATGCAACATGAACATGCGTTTGAAAACGTCAACAATAAAAATATATACAAATATTCGCTTTCACGAAATTAGGAAAACTAAAGAAAAAAGTTCAGTAACACATGCAAAAAGCATTAATAAGCAAATTTCAAAAATCAAATGTACAAATTGGGAACATACACACACAACTGCCGATGGTTTGAATAAAATTTTTAATGCTTTAAGTAAAAGGATGCAACAAAAAAATGATCATTTCATACATTCATGTTACAAAAAATGAAAAACTGATGTAACATTCACAAAAAACCTTTACAGAACTAATAAATAGAATACAGAAATGTATTCCCACTGCTCAAACTCTTCCTGCATTTCACTATACACTGTCTATGTATATTAGGGTGGTCCTTTTTTTCAACTTTATTTTTCTCAAGTCTCACTCCCTTACTTTTTTACATCTGGTCTAAAACTTATTCCAGAAAACAATTAGACCATTTTCACAATTCTAAAGAGTGCTGTAAATGTGACTATTTTTGAAAAAAAAAAAAAAAAATTGCTTTTCTTAAAATTTAAATAAATAATAAAGTAAGATTTTATGCCTCAAAAGACAAACTAAACATATCAAATATGCATCAAAATATAGTTTTAAATTTATTGACATAGCATGTAGTAAACAAGAGAACTCCGAGTGCAGATCTCGAGTCGGTCCAAATGGAACTGCTCATAATTCCGACGGACAGTATCTCAAGTATTCCGCAATGATGTATTTTTTAGTTGAACAATTCCAGTTTTCAATTTTGTTTTTACTACTATTAAAAAAATTTTTTTATTCAAAAAAAAAACTTGTTAATGCAGAAATTGAGAAATTTGACTATTTTATTTTCAACCCTCTTTGCTGCATATATTACTATTAACATTTTTAAAATTTCCTAACTGACCTAAAAGGAAAAAAGATGAGGGGTGAGACTCATAAAAAAACATAAAATTCGTCTTCCACCTCCATGCCGAGGACCACCCTAACGTATATATATACACACATATATACTTTCTGGAACCTCGTCGGGTCCACATATCACAAGGCGGAAAGGGATATAAAAAGTGCTCGAGGGGGCAGGTTATACTCATGCCACATGCTCTCACACGGTAGGAGGGGGTCAGAGGTCCGCATGCGCCATCTTTGGTTCTCGGACGGACACAGAGATGTTGTCTACTTGGACAAACCTGGCTGCTGTTGGTTGGGCTGCTGCGGGGTGCTGGCAAATGCGGGGCTCTGGCCCTGGGAGTTGGGGCCCGGCTGGGGCTGGGGCTGGCCGGTCAGCCGCGAGAGGATGCCCCGCTCGGACATCTGGAGGCGCTGGGCGACCGGGGGGATGCGGGCCAGGGTGGCCGGGAGGCGGCTCACGTCCGACTTCATGTCGCTGAGCAGCTCCTCCAGCTGATTGAGCACTGGAAAGAAGAATCGTCACATTAGAATCTGCAGTGATAGAAATCCTTTAAATTTAACACCCCTAGTCATATTTTTGTAGTTTGAATGGTTGCCTTTAGCAGCCATCTTGACTTCACTACCTACGCGCGCTCCTGCAAGTTGCTTACAACAGGTTAAGCTTTTGGATCTGGACTATTTGTATAGAAGTTTTCCTTTCGAGACGGGCGGTATAACTGTTGAACTGCAGATCTCTTTTTCTCTGAAAACGGGAAGGTGCAATGGCAAGCACTAAGGTTTTATGACTTAGCGGTTCGAATACAAAGCCGTAATCCCCCAATAAGCGGGTACATAAACTTGGGAAAATCCCCTGCCCCAAAGGGTAGAAGCGAAGATTTCAACCCCATCCTCAAAGGAAAAAGACTTGCGGTACAGCTTGCGGTTCTTAAAGGTTAAATTTAACACCCCTAGTCATATTTTTATAGTTCGAATAGTTGCCTTTAGGAGCCAAACACACCTTTTACTTCACTCACTTACACTCAAACCAATAGAAGATTTAAGTCTTCCTACTGACTTCTACCCTGGTAGCAGAAACTGACGCCGTGAATTAATTCTTAAACAATTCTTTAGACTTTTTCTTAGTCAAAAAGAAAAAAAAAAAAATCAAAAGAAAAAAAATCTTGAATTTAGGCGAATGAAGATTTGTGATGCATTTCCTTTGATTATAATCCATGGTTCTTGTTGTTTCTCAATTTAGCATCTTATTTTAAAGTATTTTTCAGACTACACTTAGTTTTTACTATTAACCCAATGCCAGACTATCCCGCAAACTATTTTTCAATTCTGCATTGCAGACTGCTACTAAACCTTCTACCAAGTCCCTTCTGATTTAAGCAGAGAGAGAGGGGATTATTGGCAATCAACCCTCTTTAAGAAATATAAATGCTACTACTGGATATTTCATTACAATAGCATAAAATGTTCAATTTTTATCAAGAACATTCTTTTTTTAAATTATTTTTGCAAAATTTCCCCCTAAAATTTAGCTATAAGTTAACCTTTTTACACAATCCTTCACATTTCAGTTCAGAATCAAATTCGAACAACAAGGAAAATTTACAAAAATTCTTTTTGACAAAAATCTTAAGATGCTTGTATACTTCTAAGGTTTCTCATTGACAACTAACTTTTTAAAAAGATTTTACATACCTTTATGTAAAACTGCATTTGCAGGCTTATTACCAGCTAATGATTCTTTAGACAAATGTTGATGAGATTCTGCTAGGCATTCTAATTCAGCAAACCTAGATAAAACAAAGCATTTATCAATGTTTCTGCAGCGAACTAGCATTTTCATTTTTAGAATATATATTTCTTTTTTGGATGACTTACCTAGCATTAAGAGCCATAGCAGGATGATTGGGATCTTGGGTGAGATTAAGATATGCAGCCCGTCTTAATTGTTCTTCAATAACTAATGCTTGCTCCAGAAGCTAGATTAATTGAAAATTTCGAATTAAAACATTGTTTTAGAAATATAACTATTGGAAAAAACATAATATAGAAAATACATTATTTTTCTCAATTAGTTTAAGTAAATAATTCCTTAATAATTTATTATGATAATGCAGGGGGTCCATTCCAAATCAGTCTAAGTTCCCTGACTTTTCCATACCAACAGCTGAAAATTTCTAAATTTAATTTTTTAAACGTTTAAATGTACTACAAAATACTTATATTTTAAACGGCTTTTTTTGTTGATTAAAGTATTTTTTTGAAGATTTTTATTTACCAAACTTTATTTAAATAGTAGTAGTATTCTATTTAAATATGTCACCAAATATAAGTAAATAAATTAAAACTAATAAATCAATAAAAATCAGTTTTAGTAGCTGACCCTGTAGAAGAAACATTGCAATGCTGCAATGTACACTGCAGATCCATTAGAAAATCTGCAGACTATTTCTTAGTTGGGGGGGGGGGGGGGGGGAAACTAAAACTTGTAAAGAATAGGAAATGTTTAATTTCAGCAAACTAAGAATTGTACTGTATATCGGGAGTGCCGAGAAATAATCCAGGGGTAGGGTGCACTTGTAGATATTTACAATAGCATTTCATTTTTGTGCATTAAACTAATGCCGATTTATCTTGCAGACTGTTTGTAGTGGGTTTTGCCTGTGTTGCCAGAGATTGCTGAAAAAACTTCTGGGTAAAAAAAAGTTTTCTAAATACAATTAATGAAGGTAGATCAAATAAAGGGATCAGAATTATTTTCTATAAAGACTAGGCTAAAAGCCTATACCAACTTCTTCTTTCTGAGAGTTAAAAGACTTATGTGTGACTTAAAAAAAAAAAAAAAAAAAAAAAAAAACCACACACACAGAGCCATGAACTCGAGAGAGAATAAAAGAAGTGTAAAATATCTGCTTATTCTATAAATGAGAAGTTAGGAAACATTTGAAAGAATATAATTGAATTGGACTCACCTTGAACCTCCTAGCAAGGAATTTATTTTTAATTTCTAGGAAATTTCCTTTACCTACATCCATCTTAAAAGGTTCATTAATAATACTAAAAGCAAAATCATTCTGTATATCTTGCCATCTACCATAACCATGTCTAAAAATTGAGTTAAGGTACAATCCAGAGAATAAAATCTTAATCAAAAATGACTAATATTTTCTTGACAAAACAGTGAGTGCATCCATAATAAGTACTTTTTAGTATGGATATCCACTTTTATTCACAAGATATAAGTACCTTTTTTTCACTTTAAATTTAAAAGCAATTTAATTACATAGCAATTGTTATGCAAACTAAAATTTCAAAATTTAGCTTTGGAAGATATTGAAAATAATACACAACAAAACAATAACATTTATTGTTATTAAGTAATTCAGTTTTATGTTTAATTAATAAACTAATAATAAGGAAAAAAAAGCTTAAAATATTCTACAAGGCAGTTAAGATTAGCATGTTCATGACCGAATCTTAACATCTTGTAATTTGAAATTCTTTATATCACAATTGACCAATAATATGAATCAAAAACAGTTACTGGTTGTTAGATCAACTCGATTCAGACCCTTAAGAAATAAATAACAACAATGCAAGCTCTGTTTGAAAAGGATACTTCACAATTCCAGCTAGGAGCCAATAATCGTGGCGCCTATGCCAGATTTCATATTCGCGCCCAGGTACAGCCGCACGTTCTTCATTTTGCCATAAGGTATGAAGCTCGGTGAATCCTCCGTCAGCAATATTGAACATAAATTTTCTCTTGCCCTTGGGTTCTGTGGATTCCTCTTTGATATCAGAGTCTTTGGTAGGCTTCTCATCATCTTTAATTTCAATGACTTCAGCCTTGTTATCTAAAGGAGATAAAAGCATTTCTTAAAATCATGTGCCCAAGCAAATCAGTTATTAAAGGAATTAGATCCACTTCTATAAGTAGCTATTAGTTAAACGTGTTTTGTACAACCTTAAAACAAATGTATTGAAAACTAACTAAAGAAGAAAAAAAAAATACTTTTGATAATTATTTTGGAAATTTGAATTTTCAATAATTTAGTAGAATATTTTAAAACTCCTATTGATTATGTAAAAACGTAGATAAATTTTGCTACTACTGTTGCAATGAACTTATGTAGTCTGATATAGTTCATTACTTTTGTCATTAAAATCTTACGCACCATTAGTTTTTTCTTTGTTTTCATTAGATTTGCCTTTGTTTTCTTTATCTGCATCTTTGTCTTCATCTTCAAAGACTTCTGGTTTTTCTTCTAAAATATAAAAAGGCTAATTTAAGTTCTATAACATTTCATACAAACAAAAATCAAAGGCATTGGAGCTACATTTTATGAATTGAATTGATATAAAACAGCCGATTTAGTAGTTCGTACAGACCCCCCCCCCCCCGACCATTTTGGTGATTCTACATAAGCACATAAGATATTTTAAAATTCAGTTCATTGCTACAAGTTTTAAAAAAATAAAAAGAAGCAGACTTATTTTTTTTTTCTAAAATCCATTTACATCTATAAATATGTCATTGAAAACAGTTAAGGAAGAATGTGTTTGATATATGAGCGCTTATTTAGCAGAAATGCAATGTAAAATAAGAGATTTAAGCATAGATTGAGAAAATATTGTACATTTTTGTTAACATTTCGTACAACTTCAAAGCTTTTTTAATATTTCAGCATTTAAAAAAAAGGTAAAACAGGGCATAATTACAAGCACAGTAAAACATTTGGCATTAAATATATTTGTACCCAAGACATATGTGCATACGTGAAAATTTATTAATATTCCAAAATTTTAACCTTTTTTTATCACAGTAGAATCCACCTCTATTACTTCTTTATCATTAGTTTTCTCTTTTTTCTCTTCCGGTTTCTTTTCCTCGCTCACTTCCTCAGTTATCTTTTCTTTCTCCTTCTCTTCAGTTTTTTCTTTTGTTTCCTTTAAGAAATGATTTTGATATAAGAAAAAAAGAAAAGAAAGTGGCATATTTCAAATTAAGTTGTTTAAAAATATTTATCAAAACAATTTTGATGAATTCCACTAAAGAAGATAAAATACTATTTTGCAGTTCAGTTACAACTTTTAGTAAAACATATCCGAGTACTGATTTTTTAAAAAAGATAATGAATGCCCTTTAGCTAAGGACTCAAAAAATCATTTTCAGTAATATTTCTCTTGAACCTTAAAAACATGGAATAATAAAAGTGGAATTTCGAGAGCAAGAAGATTGAAATTCTGTCAATGAGCGGTAGGTGCTGATAATCAAAAAAAAGACATTCAATCGACTTCTCACTGTTGTCAGTATTCAAATTACATTGATCTTACAGCTCTTTTCAGTATGTAAAAGATGCAGTTTTATGTTGAGAACAATGTCGGAGGTATATGCCAAACCAAATGCAAATTAGGCTTGTAATATACATAAACACTGAACATCCTCAATTGCTCTCTCTCTCTTTTTCATTTATCTGCCGTTAGGTGTTACACTGGGCGGGGTATAAGAACTCTGCCTTCTGTTCTGTTAAGCTTTTAATGGCCAATAAATTATTGGTTTGGTTTAACAGGAAGGTTAAATTGTCAACTTAATAATATCCCAAATAACACTTGGCCAAAGTTCCAATAGGTTGCATCATACCAGCAGGTTTAATAAGCCTTAGAAATCATTAACCTTTTGGTTCCGGCCTATTCGTATAGCAGTTTTCCTTTCGAGACGGGCGGTACAACTGTTGAATTGCAGATCTCTTTTTCTCTGAAAACGGGAAGGTGCAGCGGCATGCACTTAGGTTTTATGACTTCACGGTTCGAATACAAAGGCGTAAGGGGGTATGAAATCTTGAAAAAATAATCTACTCCAAAAGGTAGAAGCAAAGATTTCAACCTTGTCCTCAAAGGGGAAAAAAAAACTTGCGGTACAACATGTGTACCACCCGGTTCTTAAAGGTTAACTATCGGGAATCATCTATCCGGCTTTCCCTCGTTACACTAGTTAGTTCTCGGATGCGAAACTCACTTCGGAGGCGGGAGGGTCCTTGGTCTCCTTGGCAGTCGCGTCCGGTGGCGTCTTCTCCCCTTCCTTGGTGGTGGCGTCTTTTTCGTCGGGTGGGAGTGAGGGGGCAGGCGTGGAAGCAGGGGTCGGAGCCGGCGTCGATTCCTTGCTGTCGCTCGGGGTCCCGCCGTTGGGGGCCCCTGCCGTGGGGGCCGGAGGGGGGACCTGCTCCTGCACCTTGTTCGGCAGCTCTCCCGGCGGGATGCTGTAGAGGCCGTTGATGTGCTCAAACTCCTGAACCTGGAAAAGAATGATAAAATGAAACTTGATTGTTCACAGTGATCCCAATGGCTTCAGAGTGTTTGGGAGCACTTTTCGGAGCAGAAAAATTGCCATTTTGGAACAGTCAAATGTACTTTTGGAGCAGCTCCGTTAATATCAATTAATGATCCAATCCGAAACGAGTACAATGTAATACAATAACTGCACAAAGTTTCAGCAATTTTTAACTAATATTGGGTAGAATTTCACTGGAAATAACTTCACAAATTTTTACTTGAGTATGCATGTAATTATACTTAAACAAAGTATTCAAAACTCATTTATTCTAAATTTAATTCTAAGAACAAAAATTTTTCTAGCTTTACAAACTTTTTGGCATCATAAATGCTGAAGTCAAAAAAAGAGCTTATTTAGAGTTAAAATATGCAAATAATTACACAAAAGCTAAAAATTTTGTTTTGCCCATCCTTTTTCTAAGTTTATGCCAATTTTTAAAAATATGTCACTTAAAAAAAGGAAATTTTTACAACGAAAGCGTTTTGTCCCAGCTCGGAAGCAAAATAAGCAAAACAATACGTTTTGGAGAAGGTGGTATTCGGCACCGCACATCGGCGCAATTGGAGCAGCTTTGGGATCACTGTGTTTAAGTGGGGTTTGATGGTAGAAAACATACAGCATCTAGCTCTTGGTATTCATTTGAAATTGGTATTCATTCTTGAATTCAACCCATCACTAGGATCTGTTTGCCAATCAGCCAATTTCTAACAATTTAATTTGCTGATAAACATTTTTGTTAAAATTACTCATGACCAGAAGAAGAAATTATGCTGAATGAATTTTTTAAACTAAACAATGGTTACTATTTGTTCAAAATTAAGAAATCATTGTGGCTGGGATGTGAAAAAAGTTTTCAGAAGAAAAAATTGAATAGATAAAAGAGGTTGTAGTGAAAATCTTGAAGAAAAAAGGGACTTTAACCCTGTGTATAAAAAAAGCCACAAAAATTAATTTAGAAAAAAGGAAAGAAGCATGGGAGAAGTTACAGGATGTAATTGGTTCAAACATGTAATATTTAAATACGATAATATGTATTAGGTAACACAAGAGGAGACTTTTTAGACCACTAACATATGACAAAAGTAGACTTTAAAATGCATACAAAAGCAATCAATGAACTAAAAACTAAGTAACAAACATTTTTAAATTGAAAACATACCTTGTACTGGGTGCAGGAATAGATCCAAGGGGGAGGGGGGGGGGGATAATGAAGAATAAAGGAAGGCTTACATTTTGTGAGAGAAATTAGAAAAGACTTGAACACATTTAAGCCCTCTCATCAAATTGGTACCTAACCTACAAATCAGCATATTTTCCAGTTGGATCTGATAAATTTTTCAAAATGAAAAAAAAAAAAAAAAAGGATGTATTGATATCTAAAATAAACTGAAAATCTACCTTTTTCCTGATTAAGGACATGACTCCAATCCTTGTCAACACATGCTGTCTCGAAAGCCCTTCCCTGGGCACGCCATCGGCAAATGTCTCCGAATTGTCAGCACCAGGTTCACAAAGGTGGCGCATGAACAGAGAAACGTAGGCCTTGAAGTTCTTTTCAGACTTGCCTCTCAAATCACGCACCAACCTACAAAAACGGAGAACGAAAAATCAAAAACTACGGACTCGTCAATAGACAAAACAATGAATCTTTTTTCCAAAGAAAATTTAAAATCTAATTGTTTTTTTTTTTTCTAATTCTCCAATAAGAACGAGAGATTCTATCATGTCTAAAAAAGTGGCATCATTAAAAAATTTACAACAATATTTATGAAATGCTTATGTTTTTTTTTTTTTTTTTTTTTTCTTTTCTGAGCTTGATATTTTGTCTTTGAACTGTCTTGAGAGCAGTAACTTAGAGATTATTAACCAAAGTTTCTACCTTCATTTTACGACTTGAGCCATCATTGTGTGTAAACTCTTGGCAGTGTGTTAAATGAATTGAAGCTACACGTTAGCAGATAATCTCAGCTTCAGTGACAGGAGATCTACCTGTAGCTTGGTTATAAGTACTCTAGCCCAGGGGCGGCATTTCAACATTTCGTTTGAGGAGGCGAGTTTGTTAAATATGAAGTACCTCAGTATGGAAAAAAAATACATATTGGTTAAAAGAAAGATAGCTAAAACTGGATTAAATATAAAGAAAAATTGGAGGTATTAAAAAAATTTAAATTTTTATGACCTAACTTTAAAATTATTTTCTAATTAGTCATCACATAAAATGTCTTGATTAAACATTAGTTTTTAGCTTTTAGTCAAGTTTTAATCTGCAATGTTTGGAGTCCAGAAGAAGAGTTTTTTCCCATCGATTTTCTGTGTCTTGTGCTTGAAAATCCTTTTTTGTCCCGTTATACTTGTTTCAGAGCATTTTTTTTTTTTTCAGATTACTCTCTTATTAGAAATGATCTTTAGAATATGTTTAAGGTTGAGTGTTGTCAATTTTTGTTGAAAATTGACAAGCTTTTTTAGTTTATTTTGCATGTGATCATCGATTTGTGTTATACAAATTGAAGTTACACGTTTTTTCAATATTCTGCGAAAAATATTTGGGGTGCAACCGCCCCCTCTTGCCCCCCTTATTTGCCGCCCCTGCTCTAGTCTAACGAGTTCATAACTAGGATGAAGCTGCACTCTCTACATGCTGAAAGTGGGCTCTCAGTTCTATGCTTGTAGTTTTGTCTTAGCCCTGTATCGATGGCAGTAACTAAAGCTCATTTTCTTAATTGAAAATTCAAGTTATCATTTAAATTGAGTATTTGTTTTATTAAGTGAATTATGAATAAGTCACATTGAAAACGAATGTATTTTGAAACATCATTTTTATCATTAAAAACAAACATTACACCAAATTTGTTTATTCAACTCAAATTTTAAGGATTTTGAGCTAAGCAACTGAAAACTTATACTTATTCAAATAATAATAATAATAATATATTTCAATAAATTTTCACTTCCTAAAGGAAAAACTAAATAGTAATGCATAATAGTGTAATTTCAACTTAATAGGTATAGAAATCCAAAACAATGGAATCCGATATAAAGATCTTATTGTACAACCAATTTTTGAAAAGAAAAAAAAGATAAATAAAATAAAATGATAAAAACATTTCAAGTTATACCTTCCTTAAAATACACATTGAATGTTTTTTCACTCACCATTGTGAATTAAATGCATCTTGGGGTGGCATGCCATAGCGCATTATTGCATTTAAGAAAGCTTTCCTCTGTCTGGCATTAAATCCAAGTACCTGAAAACAAAGGTAACGATCATGAAAAAAAAAGTTTGGAAAAAAAATCAAAGATTAGTTTTGCGTTTATAAATTCATACACCATACAAAAAATTTATGCATTTCTAAAAATTAAAAAAGGCAAAAAAAGTCACAACTGTCTTACTTCAATATTTCCACCAACTCTTGCCAATAGAGGTGGCAATGGCTTATCTCTCTCATTTTGACCCAATCTACCTTTGCGGCCTCGTATACCTTTTTCTGCAGAAGAAGCAAAATTTTAGCCTTGGATATGAGCATAAAAATTTGTACTTTCTTTTACCATATTTTACACTTACCTTCATTTTTCTCTTCGAAGTCATCGTCATCTTCATTGTCATCTACAATTTAAACAAATGTTTTATTTCCACAAATAATTTAAAAAAAAAAACTTTCTTACACTGAAAGAATAATGCTAGCAATATTTTAAAAGCTATTATACAGGCAAATATATCTGAAACTCAACTGCAAACAATATATTTTGCACTGACAATTTTTTGTATGATTTTCTACATAATTAAAGATATAACAAAAGAAGATGACATAAATGCAATTTAACAAATAGAGACACTGAACTCAAAATCTTCCTATGTAATATTTATATTTTTTTGACTATTCTTATAATTTCGAGACTATTTGATTTTTGAGCATAAAATATCAAGAAAGTTTAATTTCAACATTGAAAAGAACATTTGTTGAAAATTCCTAAAAGAAAAGGAATTTAAAAGAAAACTTTAAAAAATAAGTTTGAACACAATAAAATTTACCAGATGGAACAGAGAAGTCAGAATTGTAGTCAGACAGATTATCTTGCCAAGTGGAATCATCTTGTGGACCCATAGCATCATTGTAGTTGACCTGTTTACGAACTCTTTTTCCTTTTCCTAGTGTTCTTGCCATGTCTTCTTGCTGCTGTTCATAATGATGGCGAAGCAATTTTTCCCAGTATGCTGGATCAGCAGATTCAACTTCTTGTTTCAAAATTTCAGTTTCAGGTTCCTATAAAGAAATGAGATTTCATTTTCTAACTTTAATACATATTGTCGTCCCCGCTTAATCGGGTAACGGATGAACGAACACCCCACTTATACGAATAAAATATCCCAGAACCAAATATTTCCCTATGCCCATAGATGCAATGTTAATCCCCGCTTAATCGAATAATATTTCTTGGAACCAATAATATTCGCTTAAGCGGGGCCGACAGTATATTAAACATAGCAACGTAAACTATTTGGCAGTGGCTCTCGCTCCCCATTACTCATCAACCAAGGGAACTACAAGTAAATTCGTTAAGATTGCTTCCCAATTCAAGCTCACTATGCTTGCTCACTTGATACTCCATTACTTTAGAAGGCACACTATAACAATATGTTCAACAACTAAACTTTATGGCCTCAATAATGTGACCAGAATGAAACAATCGTTAAAAATTTGGCAACTATGCCCATATCTCAACTGTCAAAATTTCCCTATCACTGAGCACCTATATTGACTTGAAATCAATTAGTTGAGCACATACAGAAATACCATCCAACAAATTCGTATATTTGAGTGCTACTCAAGGTCTATTTATTAGGCAATCTTGCTGCAAACTATAAAGCTAGGTAAAGATGCATTCCAAGACCATTCCCATGAGTTGAAACTTTGAAAAGTGAAAAAGGGTTAGGACAGTTGAGGCAATCAAAACAGAATTTCCATCTTTCAAATTTGGATCCTAACCCTTTTTTTGCATGAATTGAGAGATAAAACTTAGTACATTGTGTTCAAGACTATACTGTTACAAACGTTATCCAGAAAACATAGCAGACTTAATTCTAATGTGTTATATCTACTGGACAAGTTAGAAACAATTGTCCATTTTTATTTCGGTGCATAAATTCAACAGTCCCATTCCTCCCGATTTTCCTCTCACTATGTCCAACTGTTAGTAACACTTAAAAAAAAAAAAACAAATGATGCTTGTTATTCCGACCAGTATTTTAGAATGTGCTCTTTAGCAAAGAAAGGTAAGGGATAACTGAGCAGCAATATTAGCTAATCTGTTTAAAGCACACTACAACAGAGTACTAAATCCTTTTAAATAACCATTAAATTACAGTAACCACACACACCCTTATGATACTTACAGCACACCTACTAGAAAGTTAAAAATATTTAGAGAATGAAGTAAGTTAAAATCGACTGCGAAGCCAACAGAATTAACTTACCTCCTCAACTTCTTTAGTAACATAAGCAGCAACTTTAAAGGAACTCAAGTAGTCATTGGCCCAAAGTTCCTTCTGCTCAATACCTTCTTGCGTTCGATCCAGAAGCTCATCAATAGCTTTTGTATCATAATGTATAGTATCTTCTATTAAAAAGACAAAATTGATAAAAAAAATCAGAATAATTCTATATTTTTAACCACATTAAAAAATGTATAGGCGAAAATACAAATTATAACTACAAACCTTTCCCTTCCGTATCTTTAAACAGTTCTTCTGTCCCAAAACGCAATATGTCATCCAACTCTTGTTTAGACATAGTGTTTGATCTGCTTCCTAACCCAGGCCTGACAACTAAATGTGTCAACATCATTTTCTTTTTAGCCACCTAAAAATGTTCAATAAGTTAATGGACATTAGAAAAATCTCTCTTCCAAAAACAAAAAAATATTTGCATTGAGAAATTACACAAAAAGAAAATAAACTTTAATAAAGGGTGTAAAAACAATTTAAAAATTAATAAGTCAAAAGCAGGTTCAACTTACTTGCGTAATTCTTTCCTCAACAGAAGCTCTTGTAACAAAACGATAGATCATCACTTTATTGGACTGGCCTATCCTATGTGCACGGCTGAAGGCCTACGAATTGTTCATGAAGTAATTTCAAATTACTAGGATCCCAAATAACTTTCAGACATTATAATCAACATTTAATGGTAATTATCAGAAATGTTGTGTCCACATATCGCACATCCAGAATGAAAGGGGCACATCTCAAAAAATGCATTTTTTGGAAATATCTTAAAAAAGCATACCATAGTACACCTTTCATGAGAAACTGACTCATTTTTTTCTAGAGTTAACAGTCGCAGTTAAAAAGCAACTTATGCCCTTATCATTCTGTCGATTCTGCCAATTTTGAAGGGAGAATTGAGTTTGAAAGGGGCACATCTTTGAAAATCAGAGTTAGTCGAGCGTCATTGGTGCAAATTATGGATAGTACTTTTTTAAACCAATTAAGAAAACCGTAATTTTCATTTGTTTTAAAATGACACTAGTTTTAATTGTTTGTTATTAAGTATAAATTGTTTGTGCACAAGTAATTTATGAAGGGTTCCTTTTTTTAGAACAAGAAGAATAGTATTATGTAACCTAGCGTCAAATCATTAGGAATTAAAATTTGATTTAATATCGTTCTGAAATAAAACAGCGATATGTGGGATAAGTCACGACAAGAACTTCAAAAAAAGGTAAAGGGTGTAAATGCCGATGCCCATAATAGCTATTTTGATATGTGCCCCTTTCATTCTCCACGAAAATGAAGAATGAAAGGGGCACTTCTCATTAATTCCTGACTTATTTAAAATTGGCCTTTAAACGCACACCACCATAGTCACCTAGCAGAACCTTTAATCAACCAAGCAATGAAAGTTTGGTTAGTTTTAATAATTTATTAGAGCTAGGGCAAGGATTTAAAAAAGTTTAAATTTTCAAATCGATTTTTCTCAAAACAGCTATTTTAAGATGTGCCCCTTTTATTCTGGATGTGCGATATATGCAATGTATTTTCATAATTCAAATATTTCATAAAAAAATTTAACTCACCACTGCAAAAGAGACCAATTAAAAACTATCTATTTACTATAGCTAGGGTTTTTTTCAAGGCAAGAAAATTTACAAAAATAGTAACCATAATAGTTACCAACTCCATAAAATAAAATTAACAGAAGAAAAGTGTGCAATATTTTGATTTTTAGCCATCAAAAAAATGTTTGACCTTAAGAAAAATCTAAGTGAATCTGAGAAATCAAAAAATTTCTTAATCAAGAATTCCAGGCAAGAAATCACTCAATGTTTCTAAAAGATGCAAAATTTAAGCTTAAATTCCTAATACAAGTTGAGAAAATGGATTTCATTTTGATAACCTAACTTATTTTTCCGTGGATTTTTTACTTTAAAAGAAACTTTCAGGGGAATTATAACAGCTATGCCAAATCAGCAATAAGTAAGAATTTTCTAGTGTGATTGAACCTATGAGTTTTAGTTGTTGTAATATTTTTTAAAAAGCAATTGCTTTTCTTTTCATTTTAAACTTTTTTTGCTTAAAATACATCCCATTTTTGAGGCTTATTTCTCATTTTCAATGTGTGAAGTGGACTAATAGAGGCATTTAAAAAAGCTTTGATTTTGAGGAGATTTTGTAAGTTCAGTAGAGTCTTGAAAACTCTGCACTAAATAACTCACTCAAATCTAAAAAGCACCTGCACACCTTACTAATACAGAAAACCTTGCCCGAAGAACCTGAAGTGTGCATATTCCTAATAACCAGACACTTTCAATCTCAGTCACTTTTCAATCCACAAATTGGCTGCAGTTAGGGACTCAAGTGGAGTGAAATATCTTGTTTAAAAATAATTACTAAGCAACACGAAAGAACATACAAACTACGAATTCCAACAACAGAAACATGAAAATAAATCTAGTTTTTTTTTAATGGTCATTAAGGTAACAATATTTATAGCTAAATGTGTGAAAAGTCATGCATTAGTAGTTGTGAATAAAAGCATTAATTCTTTAAAAAACACTTCATGTTCAAGCACAACTAATATATTATTAAAAGTAAGGCACGTTCAAAGTTAAAAAGTACATAAAAGTGAAATATAAAACAAAATAAATAGTGAGTAAATGAAATGAATTAAATATTAATGAGAAATAATACAAAAAGTCTAAAATGTCAACAATCTGCTTAATTATATTCAGCAACACATGTTATTCTAACTATAAAAAACTAAATTAAAATGAAAAACTTAGTGGAAATTACCTGAATATCATTGTGCGGATTCCAATCTGAATCATAGATAACGACTGTATCAGCAGTTGCTAAATTGATTCCTAAACCACCAGCTCTAGTTGACAATAAAAAGGCAAATTGTGGAGCACCAGGAGCTAAAATAAAATTTGTTGTACGTAAAATGTAATAAAAATCTCAAATTCACTTTACTTCTCATTAGTTTAACTTTTGAACAATTTGACAAACATGGAATCATGACATTTCATTCATATAAAGCTAGATCAACTAATAGAATAGCTTTCTTGATAATTAAGATCAATTTAATAATAGAAAAAGATGTTAGTATGAATAATATAGATCAAAAAATTACTGATATATACAATTACTAATTGCCTTCTCTTTCTTTTCGAACTGAATAACCTGAAACTTCCTACCACCACTGATAAGTTAATTACATGAATTATGATTGAAGTAAAAAATTCCTACAGCAAAAAACAAAAAAAAAAACATACTCTTAAAGCACATACTCCCCTGCCTTTTCCTACATTCCTTCACTTTATCTAGTTATGTTTCCCAATTTCAAAGGGAAATTTATGAAAAAAAAATAAAGCCTTCTTGTATGAACTAATGACACAACACTTGATTGTGTTGCAATTCAAGAATTAAAATTCTGCTGGCTTTTGTTAATATTCTAACTCATTACTAACAATTCATAAATTACCTGTTCTCAGTACATAAACAGCTAAGTAGAAACTATAGTTAGTTATAATATTATAACTATAGTATAATATTTTTTTTTTAAGAAAACAGACAATGTGAGATATTAAGGATAGAAATTTTTTCTCTTATCAGCATAAGTGTACTGTCAGCAAAAATGAAGTGCATATACACTATGGATTAAGGGGTCAGTTTTGGTTTAACCTATAGGAACCGGGCGGTACACATGTTGTATCATAAGTCTTTTTTCTTTAGAGGACAGGGTTGAAATTTTCACACGAACCCTTTGGAGCCGGGGATTTTTTCAAGGTTTCATACGTCTGGTACGACAGTTTATAAATTCTCCTTTCAATGGAAAAGAAATCTGTGGTTTAACTGTCATACTACTTGGGTCGAAAGAAAAATTTCTATATAAACAGCCCGGATCCAAAAGGTTAAATAGAGAAGTAAAAAATTATTTAATCCATGTTTACATTTGACACATTTTGCCCAAATGAACACTATGTCCCTCCACCATTAGATATTTCCTACAACTTTCAGACAATCCCTTATTGTCTTTTTTAAACAATATCAGGGATGAAAACAGCTCAATGTCAAAAAAGAGGAAAAAATTCCGCAGCTTAAAATTCAGATAGATATTTTTTCCATATTATGCGAAATTAGTCATGCAAGATTTCCTCTTAATTTGCGCTGTGAAATCGAAAGTAAATACTTTTTAATTGCTCATTCACAATTTATTTTTAAGTTATTCACAACAATCTAGAAAAAAAAGGGGGGGAGGAGGTTGATTTGAATTTTTGATGAACTAGACACATGCATCGCAAAAAATAAATTCTCTGATTAATATTGCATTGTCTTAAGTTATTTTAATAAATTTTAAATATATTAAAATATTTTTTTCAAAATAATTTTTCCAATTTTTTGACAAAGATCTCGAATATTTAGCTGAACTTTCTTAATTTTTACCTCCTACAAAGGAAACTTATGTTTTTGGCAGCATGCCAAAATAGAGTGCATAGTTTGCAGATACTTGCAGGTCATAATTGAGATTTCAATCCTGCTGCATCCTAATGACATTTCCATTATTTTGGAAGTAGGAAATAATTTCAACCTCTACTACTTAAAATCAACTTATTTTACACTTTATTTTAATAATGAGTGTATTTTTATTTTTTTTCTAAACTTGATGCAACATAAATTTTTTGATCGCGGAAAGAAGGAAAAATACAAAAAGCGGAAAAACGCGGATCCGCGGAAGATTTTCATCCCTGCAATATGCATGCATGCAATGTATAAATTGAGTGTTTAAATAAATCATTTTACTTAAAATAAGTTCTTTTAAATGTCTGCAGCTGATCCAAACAAGTATTTAATTAGAGTACAGTAACCCCTCGTTATATAGCGCTTTTCGGGGGACAAGAAAAAAGTGCGATATAACCGAGGTCATTAAAAATAGTTTTCTATCCAGCATGCAAGTAAATTATACGTGCACATACATAAAAATTCATTTATTCGCCTTGAAATCTTGAGTTTTATCTGGAAGCATTTTCTAGTAGAGAGCAGCTTCATCAGCATTATAGATTTGCTCATCTACCAAGTCTAGCTCAACAATTTTTCGATTCAATTCATCAGGAAAACACGCTGCTGCTGTATCATCGGCCGATCGTTATCCCCCGCAAATTTGTAATTGGCCTATATAGTGTCTTTTCTGCCACAAAATAAATGAGAAAGAGACCTCAACTTACATATTTTCTCAAAAATGTTTTCGAACTAAAAGTTTTTTTTTTTGGGGGGGGGGGGGGAGACATAAGAAAAGAGCGATATATCGAGGGGCTACTGTATTGAGAAACTTTTAAGTGCCACTAAAACTTATGTACCATTAAAACGATCAATTGCTTCTTGTCTTTGACTTCCAGTAATACCACCATCTATCCTTTCATATTTATAATGCTCGGCTTCCATGAAGTCTTCCAAAATATCCAACATTTTTGTCATCTGCAATAATAATCAAATATCTATGTCACATAAAAGTACAGATAGAGAAAAGCATATCTCACAAATCAACAAATGATTCATCAATGCTAACTTTTTTCAACATAAATGGATGAAAAAGTACAACGTGTGTTATAGTTTTACATAAACACTATTAGGCATTTTATTTTCTGAAATTTTTCAAGATATGCAAAGGGTTATCTGAGGGTACAATCATCTACTTGACAGCATGATCACAGCTGCAAAATCTGCAAACAAGAGTTCCTCGCCTCTTTCATTTGCTCACATAATTACAAGTAATCAGAAATCAGCCCTTTTCTTTTGCTTCTTGTTCAGATAAATTGCTATGTATGAGCTTTTAATCCAGTGAATTTAATTTATGACAAAGGGAAAGATAATTTAAAGGGGAAGATAAACTTCACTGTGAAGGAAAACAATTATTGAAATTACTAAATTTTATATTACTATAATTTGAAAAAAAAAAAAAAGAATATAATTTCCAATTCAACAGCAGATTCCAACCACTTTTTACTACTGATTTTAACATCTGAACTACTGACTTTAAGCATCTTAACAAAATCTATCAAAAAACTGCAGTTTGAATAGCATCATAAGATAGAAATAAAATTTAGTACAAGCAAATTTAAACTTGGCTATAATGGTTATAAGAAAGTGTAGATCCAAAAAATTGAGAAAGATATATTATTTCTCCTTAATATTATTTCTACATAAGATACTGATTGAAAACTGGAGTTAAATGAAATAAGAACTTTTTGACAGACTGAAAAGAAATAAATGGAATTGTGAAAACCAAAATAATTTAACTCTCTTGTCCCCGTAATGGCCGAAGGCGCCCGAATGCCTTGGGCCCCACAATGGCCCAAACAGCCTGAAAATTCCAAACAGCCTAAATTCCACCCCCTTTGAGAGCTAACAAGCGTGAACTCGGGGCGTGTGCGGGGGATTAGGATAAGACAGGTGATATGGCGGACAATGAGAGAGGAATGCGTCGACTGCTACACTGCTACTGTTCTTGCTTTGGAAGAAAAGTCGCTTTTTTTCTAGCTTAGGATTTTTAGATTGATTATTTTGGAATGGCATATCGGAGGAGAAAGGTATTAACGCAAGAAATTAATGCCATACTTTTCAATTCTGATTCTGATGGTTTAGATATTGAACATTAAGATTTCGCTGAAAACGATGTATCTATTGTTTGTCCAGCAAATTTTGTCGATTCAGAAAGTGATGAGTCGGAAAATGAAGAATCAGTTGAAGAAGATAATGGGAATTTTATCTGGTGTAGTGAGGGTTATAAAGAAAATGACCGAAGATGCCGAAGAAGCTTTCCGGGGAAATCCAGGGCCTCAGCATTCCTTAGAAGTTGGATCAGAAGAAATTGATTATTTCAAGTTACTGTTTACAGATGAAATAATGGAAAATGTTTGAGCAAACACTAACAGTTATGCTGAGTTCACTGCGGAGAAAAGAAGAAAACTAGACAGTAACTGGAAACCAGTGGAGGATCTAAATGAGATGTGGGCATTCATTTCAATACTGCTCATTATGAGTTTAGTCAGAATGTCCAAGCTTAGGGACTATTGGGCATTAAATAGAATTTTTGGTTATAACCTGGACATAACCAAATAATGCCGAAAAATCGATTTTTTAAAATACTACAATATTTTCATCTTTCGACAAGATCGCAAGAGACTGAGAAAGGAAAAGAAGGATTTCATTTTTTTCAAAAACTGGAACCAATGCTTTCGGAATTAAGAAAAATTTTTCAGGCTTATTTCAACCCCTACAAAGAAATGGCAATTGACGAAGCTCTCGTCAAATATAAAAGAAGATTGGGAATAGTGCAGTATATGCCCCTAAAACCTGCGAAAAGGAGAATTAAAATTTGGATGCTCTGTACGTCATACCTAGGATATGTCTACAACTTTAAAAAAACGGCGGAAAGAATGATGCAGTATTAAGATCTAACAATGGGCTCGGATACGATGTCGTAATGAACTTAAGTAGTGCACTAAAAGAAAAGTACCACACCCTTTATTTTGATCGGTTTTTTACTCGTGTTGATTTACTCCGAGATTTATTGAAAAAGGGTTTATATGCTTGTGGAACTGTTTTAAAAAACTGTAAAAAGATGCCCGTCGAAGCAAAAAATGTTCGACTGGAAGAACAAGGGCAAAGTGCTGTATTTCAGTGTAATGAAGAGCCTAAAATGTATTGCACGGTATGGATGGACAAAAAGCAAATAAGTTTGCTCTCTACAAATGTTGACTACAGCCTGAGTCAAGTAAAGAGGCGAAAAGATAGTGAAATAAACGAAGTTACATGTCCTAAACCATTCAAACTGTATAATTATTTTATGGGTGGAGTTGATCTAGCAGATCAAAAAAGAAAATACTACACCATTGCTAGAAAATCTATCAAATGGTTGTACTACCTCTTTTGGTTTTTGCTGGATACAGCTATTTTAAATGCTTTTATCATCATGTCTACAACAAATAATTCTCCTGCACAACATCCAGAAACACTACGAGATTTTAAAATGAAATTGATTGATCAGTTAGTGAAAAATTTCTCCTCTTGAAAACGAGCTGCAATAGTCACTGAAGGCTTTTATGAACATGCACATAAAAGAACAAAAATCGAAGGAAGAAAAAGAACATGCATTAAATGTCGAAAAAGCAACATGAAAACCAAATTAGGCCATCAAGTCCAAAGCACATGGGAATGCGGGCTTTGTAAAATTTGCTTATGCAAAAGCTGTTTTTAAGTGAATTTAGAAATATAATTTATAGAATGGCTATGATGATGAACAATAATGATGATGTAGGGTAAGTGCTGCAGTAGTCGGCCATTTAAGAGATCTTTTGTGGATCTTGGCCAACCTAGAACTTTCAGCTATCAATACAGCAACAAAAGCAAGGTAAAACTTTAGAATGAACCTTTCTGATAGTGAATCACCTACTTGTTTCAGAATTTTTTTTAAAAATTATGTTAAAATCCAAGTTGTTGTCAACACTAGTAAGTGCTCCAGTAGTTGGCCACAGAAATCCAGTGCTCGGCCACGTTGAATCCAGTAGTCGGCCACTTCATTTTCATTGATCTTATCTCATACAGGGGTTGAATTAAAAAAAACAAAACAAAGGGAAACTTACAACGAACCAGACCCGTCATTTGGGCGGTTAGGAGGGGGGAGGGGTCAATTGCCCCCCCCCCCCGGTTTTGAGAAATCAGTTAATCAATATATAAATGGGCGTGGTGTTTGCTTTTTTCCGATGAAATTGCATTGTATTTGCACCCTTTGCCCCCCCCCCCTAAAAACGTGAAATGACGGGCCTGCAGCGATGCATTATACTTAGTCTGGTCATATTTTTCATGGTACCTCTGGTACTCAACTGTGTAGATGATCATGTTAGTGTACTTCTTGATACACTATGTGCTTTACTTATTTCTCTAACTATCAATCTACCATTATTAATTTTAGACAGTACAATTAGCACAGAATTCTCGGGACATTAATGTTTTTATACTTTAGCTGCCTAAAAACAGTTTTATTTTAAAAACTCGCACTAAAAAAGTATTTTTTTCTGAATAACGTCTAAAAATATGTCTATATCAAAAAGAAAGTTAAAAAAAAAAAAGCTTCTGAAGAAAAGAATTTCAGCAGCACTTACTAAAGATGCAAGAAGGGACAAAATAAACGAAGTTTTTTAAATGTACAAAATGTTCTTGCTTAGGAAGTAAAAAAACAGGAATAGTTTTGTAGTGAACAGCAGTTTTTAGTGATAATGACCAAAGAATCAAGAAATGAAAAACTGCTTTACTGTTTATGTAAACATAAAGACGTAATAATAGAGTCGACACAATTCATGACCAATAATCACGTCGGCACTTAACTGGTTCACATTCATTAGAACGGAATTTCAACATACGGAACATAAAACTAAAACTGTAGTTTCAGAAATGATTGCTTCCAAAACTGTGCAAGTAAAAATACATTCAAAAATGCGCTGAAAGGAATCTCTATCAAGGCTTCATCTAGCACAGAATGTTCCACTGAAGCAAGGTTATTTGTTTTAAACTAATTGAAGTAAGATGAAATAAGGAAGTAAATGGAACTCGGGATGTCATGAAAGTAATCTTACAGCTTTCGACAAGAATATTAGTAAACGAGGAATAACCTTGAAAACAAACCAAAATTTAGTTTGCAACAATGTAACCATGTAGTTTTGAAATTAACTCAGCACAATTCTAATCCTCTAGCGAAGAAAACTCAAGAAGTCAAACATTTGGGGAGAATCATTAGTGAAAATATACCAACATTTGAAACAATTTTCCTAAATAGAGCACAGGGGTCTTGAACCTTTGGTAAAGCAAAAAGTTAAGCATAATAGCAAAAGAAAGAATAACTACATGCTTGGCACTCATTAAATAACTTGAGCCTATGTGACTATTGAAGTTTTGCATCTTATCTCCTATAATTGGGGAATGTTTATTAACTGCCGAATAAGTATCAATAGAAGTCAAATCACTAGCTTCGCCAATTTCATTAGTTTAAGATAAAATTTGATAAGAAAAACTATTAAAACACCATTTGCTAATAACTAGATGAGTATTAAAACTTATGATCTTAACTCAACGTATGCGTATTTAAAAATCTCTTTTTTAGAATTTTCAATTACATTTACAACACTAGGAGCAATAAAATGTCGAAATGGTGGTCAAAAGAAGTTAAGACATTTAATTTAATTACTATTTTTCAAGAAAAATAAACTTTGGAAAAGGTATTTTTAATTAAACCGGTTAATTGGCGCGTATTTCAATAAGTTAATTTAGTTTTAATTTGATGAACCCATATTAAGAATGAAAAGCTACATTAAGTATGTGGCCGACTACTGGATAAATCATCCAAACTGCTTAGAATCAGTGGTCGGCCTACCATGGCCGACTATTGGAAATGCAGAAGAATTCTGTACCCAGTAGTCGGCCACCCCTTTAAAAAATAATCGAGTCTAACCAGGAGTTCGCTCTTTCATTGAAACATAATGTTAGACATTCCATTAAGATAAAAATCACTCAAATTTACAGTAGAATTAAAGTAATAAGTGTAATTGGCCATTTTAAGAAGACGTGTCCTCTTAGCTGAAAAATAAGTAGAGTCGCAATCTTGGATGACGGGCACACCATTCAAAATGAAATGACTCATTACTAATTCAAAAAAACTAGCCAAAACTTAACTGCCACTGGTTGATGATTGAGGATAGGTACATGAATGTGTGAATGCTCCATATCTGATTTTGAATTAAAAATGTACTATTTATGAGGAGTTTTATGTCATTGTGGCCGACTGCTGGAGCACTTACCCTATATATCATTTAAATTTGAGCCATTCGAAAAAAATCACAGAAATAGAGATAAAACAAGTTATTCCACCTATACAATTTCCACGGGTAATTGACTTACATTTATGACGCTCAACAAAAAACATTTTACAAAAAAAAAAAAAAAACACAAGATATTATCTTTCTTTTAAGATCTTCTTACTTGATTTTTTTTTTAAATCAAAATTTAGTAATGTACTTAAATTTCCAAACCACAATGAAAAATTGTTAAAAAAAAGGAAACTGACTAACATAAATGCGTTCTGTGAAAATTAATACCGGATAAAAAAAAGATTTTCCTCTGAAAGTAAAAGGAATTCGAATAAATTTAAATTTCATTCGCAAAGCAATGAATTATTTTTTGTTTTATGACAGTAGAGATCAAAAATGCTGTTACAATAAAGAATTACACTAATTATAGTGCTGCTTGGTAATTGAGACAGACCGAAAATGGACCAACATTTATTTTCCTGTAGATCCTAATGCAAAAAATTTAGAGCAATATAGTAAATTTTTGCAATAAAGTAAACTGTATACAAAAGCAGAACTTGATTTGCTATCAAGCTTACCCACCCCCCTTTCCCCTAGTCTAGGCGGTCACCAACAGACCATATAGATAATTTTTACAAAATATAGTTTTAATGTATTATGATTTTAAAATCAGAAATTATACATATAGATGTATGACTTTTACCATCAAAACAGCTACTTTTTTCCATCTAGTATTTTTTTTCCAGATAGTTTCCTACAGTGTGAAATAGCTATTGCATATGAAATGAAAATTAAATGTATGCGGTTCCAACTCTAAATCAATTTCTTTGATACTATCATTCTGATAGGGAGACAAGCTTCTATAGATGTGTTCTTCAAACAGTCTTAAAAGCAAAAAAATAAGCTATGCAAATGATAAGCAATTGGGATGAGATTGTTTTTCCATACTGGTAATCTTCCTTTAGTCCATAGATTTTTTTTTTCTTTACTTGAACATTTTACATATATTGCATTACATTTTACATATAACACATTACATATACTTTCATTTTACATACATTATCTTTTAAGATATACACAATTATAAAGTATAATAAAATATACAAGAAAATTATATTTAATGAAATGATTGTGTGTAGTGCAGCCTTGGAACGAGAAAGTCTTCAATAATTAACAATATATTCTGTTCAACTGAAAGCTATAACGAAATAAATAATTTAAATGAAAAACATTTAGTTACTAATTCTATGAACAACTTAGGTTGATTTAAAAGAAAGCTAGTAACATGAGGCTTTCTTTAAATATTTCCAGTACTTACAAAAAAGAAAGGCACTTTGTAGCACCTACCAAACTAGGATTTTTTTAAAGTCATACTTTATTTAATGCAGGTATAGGAACAAAGTTTCAGTTTTTGTTAAATTGATTTATATGTTGAGAAAACTTGACTCATTTTGTACATATTGATCGAGATTTAACATAGTAGTCCAGGATTATAAAATACTTAATGAAAAGTAAATTAAAGGTGAATTTTATTTATTTCTTATCAATCAAAATACGAGCATTTCCTTGTAGATCCACTTTCGAAGCAAAATATAAAGTTTCAATTTTATTTGTTAATTAAAAGAAAAAGTTTTTTTTTTTTTAATTTTTTATTTTAGAAATAAACAGTTCTCAAACTAAACGTATTAAACACTTAATTTAAAATATAGATACTGAATTGTAAACAAGGAAGAATGCATGTACATGACTTTAACAAATTTAAATTAACTTCAATAATTTTAAATTAAAAATGTTCAGATATCTGTTACAATATTAAGGTATAATGCAACTAGCAGCTGATTTCTTGTTAAATTATTGTGAGATTAATATTTGATTTGATAGTATCAGTTGATTTCATTATAAACACACCTCAACTGTAGAACATGCTTTCCATATTCCAAATAATGCTTCAAATTACTTATTTAAAATATAAAAAATATATAAATGTCTACTTTCCTGGTACTATCAGTACAAAGCAAAAATAAATACTTTAATTAGTAAAATTAATTTATAAATGGAATAGTAAGCTAAAAATGATGAGTAACACTAAGGATATTAAAACATACGGAGTATAGTATAATATTATATGAATTCAATGCTAAAACTTCAACAGGTGCACTAGCCGAAGATTCGTCCATCAGTTAGCCGAAGCTTCGCTATTCGGCACGACGGCCAAACTGCGCTTCGCGCCATCTCTAATTAAAATTTAAAAGATATAATATTGTTTAAAATTAGTTTTCAACTATTTGTTATGAAGATTTAAACTGAGTTAGAGCATCAGTGTTATTGATTAAGCGAAAACTGATGTTTATACATAAACAAGCAAGCTGGATAGTGTCTGAACAAACTGCTTGTATTTCAGCATTTCCCTTGGGAGTTCTCAGAAAACCCAGGCTCAAAAATGTTTATGAATTTGATTGTCATGTTTGAATCTATTTTTCATTTTATTATTATTATTTTTCTTTTATTTTCCTCTCCTAACTCTGTCTTCGGTATTTTATTTGTAATAAAGAGTTAAATTCTCAACAACCTAAAAAGTAAATTTCAAACTTGAAAAATAATGTTTTTCACTCCTAATTTTAGAGAAAACTATTCAGGAATTTGCTCCACGTGGAAACAGCAGAGATGGGTTACACAGAAAGAACTCCTGTCACTATTTGATGGAAAGATAAAAATGGAAGGGAGTTACTTGCAGGCTTAGCAACTCAGCAGTGCACTAAGAGAGGACAAAGGGACTGGGGGAAAGCATAGAACAAGATATTCGGCCATGCGGCTGGGACCCTAGGTGCATTCAATATGGCTGCCCTAAGGGCAAAAAGAGTTAAACAGTACCTGTGAAAATATCAAAACTCTGTGACCTTCTTCATTAAGCTTCCTTAACATTTTTTGTAACAACAACAATTTCCCGCAAGCTTTGACTAAAGCTGAGCCTTCATAAGCACCATTAGGTAATTTTGGAGCTTCCTGTGGGAGGAAAAAAACATTAAGATTATTGCGCAAAATTTAAAAATAAAAGAGGGGAATATTTTAAATGTTTTGCAGAAATAAACACAGAATAAGAAGATTAAGTTGAAAAAATAAAAATGTATTCACCTGAGCAGCAGCTGGAAACAAATAAGGATGATTGCAACATTTTTTCAAATCCATCATAATGTTCAACAGAGAAACTTGATGGCCACCACCTTTAGTATTCAATGCTTCGAAATTGCGAGTCAAAATATACTTGTAATATTTCCTGCAAAGAATAACAAACTACAGTGAAACTCTGGCAAGTAGACACGTGGATAACTCTACTACCTTAACCTTCTGGATCCGGGCTGTTTTTTAGAAATTTTTCTTTCGACCCAGGTAGTAAGACAGTTGAACCACAGATTTCTTTTCCATTGAAAAGAGAAGGTATAAACTGTCGTACCAGACGTATGAAACCTTGAAAAAATCCCCGGCTCCAAAGGGTTCGAGTGAAAATCTCAACCCCGTCCTCTAAAAAAAAAGACTTACGGTACAGTATGTGTACCGCCCGGCTCCTAAAGGTTAATAAGTTGACATTTATTTAAAAATGTGGGCCCAGTGCTAGTTTCATTGGAGGAACTAACTCCTTAACTCAAAACACATGTGTACAGTAAAGGGTAATTTACACTATGTCCGAACGACACGTCCGTCACGATTTTTCTCCCAGAAACCAGTTTTCGATCAACGTTGCCATGACAGCAGGCCGTCACAATCGGAACCAGACGCCGTACGGCGAAAGTAGATATTTGTTATGACGGTTGTACGTCCAGCAAACAAGCAACCAATCAGAGCCGAGTACAAGCGCCGTCTTAATTCAAGGCTTCTTGCTTGAATCCGATCGTCGTACAAGATAAGCCAGCTGAACTAGCGTTTCATTGGTTTCTACAAGATGAGCGCGCCATTTCTCTTATTGGACGAATACAGTCACGTGCTTGACGTTCGTCTGCACAGTATGAATGCTTCTCCCTATTTGAAAGACGTATGTCCATCTGCTGGGGAAGAAAAATCTTGACGGACCTGTCGTTCGGACATAGTGTAAATGGCCCTTAAGCCCGATAAACCAACATCCACTTCCTATCTTAGAATACTTTTTGCCACAGATTTTTTTCATCAATAGATCATTTTTGAGAATTTTGCAGTTTCTTAGTCAGACAATTAATTCTTTTCCCTTTTAGAGAATTTTCTCTCGTACCCTGACGAATCAACCACAACACACTGTGCTTCTGATACAATTTGAAGGCTAGGAGAGGCTTTAGAGAAATGTAGCTAAGAAAAAAAAATGCACTCGACACATTTTAGTAATACTTTTTTCTGCTGACTAACAAGGAACTGTTATATCGTTTCAAAAATTATGGATTGATTCCTCATAAGGTGTTTAAAAGATCCCATTTATTTCACTTTTCAAAAACGGAAAGAAAAATGCTCCTTAAACATTACAATTATTTATATAACGTGAAAGGTAAGCATTATTGAATAGGCTATACAGACAACTTTTAAGAAATGAAGTTACATAACCACGATAAGTTAACATCCGCTTAACACGACATATTTTCATGTTACCTAGGGGCGTTAAGTTTTTTAACACTTGACTTTAAAGACACACAAAAATGAGGAATAAATAATGTTAAAAAAGTAAATTATTTATAAACTACAGTAAATAAGTTTCTAGACTGTGATGATGACTTTTACACAGAAATGGGTCACACACAACAAAGCTACCAGTAACCACAACAAAGAATATAAGAACCACAAAAAGAATCAAACACCTAAGATTAATCATCTAACAACGACACAGAAAAACAAACAAAATCAACCAAAACAAGGAAAAGTTAAGAATGGTGTCCGACTATTTGGAAAATTGAATATTAGAGAAATCCCTTGCACAAAGGGATGAGAACTCAAACATAATAAACATTCAAAAGGAACAAAGAACAGCTATAATTTTTTACAATAATGAACAATCAAATATCAAATAAATAATACAAGTTATTTGCTTTAAAAATATTATTCAATTTGTCCTAAAAATAAAATGAAAAGAAATTTAATGCAAATATTTCACACTTGAATACTAGAACTATATAATGCATAACATATAAATTACTAAAAAAAATATATATATCATTAGTGAGTAAACTTACTTCTGCATTGTAGCCAAATCCACACGAACAATGAATTCACTTTTTGCAGGAATGTTCTGAAATTGAGAAAAGCCAAAATGAGAATGAAGGAAGTTTTTTCCATTTGTTTAGAGATAAGCTAAAGAAGAAAAAAAATTTGCAAAAGTTTGATCAAAGTGTCAATTTGAGAAAATCAACTTGAAAAAAAAAAAAAAAAAAAATATATATATATATATATATAAGAGTTCGAAATTTTTTCTTGCTTTTATTTAAGGCAGAAATTGAATAAGCACGCTTGTACAATAGGGTGGAGGGAAAAAAATTAATTTTTGATTTTCGTAAACGGGTACCTTTCATTTACTGTAAATGTGTCAATAAGTAACAATTCTGTAAAATATTTCGCTTTTGCGACGTCATCTTTAGTCTGCACATTTGGCCTTAAGTTTTGAAATTTTTTATTTTTTTTAGATTTTTCAAATTTTTTAGAAAAATATTGCAAATGATAAAACTAGTGACGGATGGTTATTAAATGGAAGAAAAAGGTTTGAAATATACAAGGAATTTTTAAAAACCAATTTAGATTATGATTTCAGTCAGCGCATTAGGCCCAAAAATCATCAAATTTTCCGAAATTTCCGATATTTTCAATATTGAGCAGAAATTTTATAATTTAATATTTCCTCTCGATATTTACTTAAAATGCCTTCAAAACATTTTTTTGATCATTTTTTTGTTTCTTTGAACTACTCAACTGTTTGCTTGCTAATTGAAATTACACAGGACTCACCACAAGGAAGTGGTCGCACTTTTTGTGCCACCCGCGCTCCACTTGTTTAGGACCAACGAGAGCACACTGATAATGGGATAAACCCATTTCTGATAATTAACAGCAGAGTTAATGATACGAAAGGATGACTAAGTTCGTTTACAAAACAAAACTTATCTTTATTTTTCCCATAAACATCAACGAAGTTTTGAAGCAATGACCAACGATTGATTTGACTAGAAAAACATTTAATTACAATTTATCATCGGGAAAATATCACCGGTAAACTTTTAAGTTAATTTAGAAACATTATAAAAATGAGCACTGCTCCGAAAAAGTAAAAGAGTTCACCCCTTTCCAGCGGGGAAACAAACTCAAAAATGCGACACACGCAATGTGGCCGATCGAAAAAGCAAGTGAAGATCGAAAGTCAAATCTTCAATTTTATACCCTGCTACATTTGCATATTGAAACTAAGTATAACACGTGACACACAGCAACGCCTTACACACGTGTCTTCACTGATTGGTTCTGCTGGCACATGACGAGACAACACACCTCTGGTGCCTCATGAACTAGCCCCGCCTACTGCACGTGCACGGGAATCCCAGTTCCGAACGATGCACTCAAGTCAGTTGATAGTAGGAGTTACATAAGCAATGTTTGATACAAGTTTATTTCTTTAAACGAAACAAGATAAAATTAAGGTAAGGAGTGAGATTAACTAATGCATTTGTCTAACACAGTGGTTCTCAACCCGTGGGCCGCCGGACAACATGGTACTGGGCCGCGGACGTTGAATCGAGTGTCGTTTCTAAGATCTTGGGGTCCATTGTTAATTTTCCGGAAATATTCGCTAGTGAGATCCTAGATGTGTCACCATTTAAAAGATAAAAGTTCTCCATTTGTCCATTAAAGAAGACCCCATGCGGTTCAAAGGTAGATAGCCAGGGGTCATTCTTCACTCCTCAATGTCAATCAGGACTAATGTCAATGCTGTCCTCCCTCTTTTTCCTGGAACTGCTCCGCACTACGTTTGTATTCCGCACTTGTTTCACTCCCTTGTCCATTGCTAGTCGCTGTGGTTTTCTGCTGTGCATCTGCTGAGCTAAAAATATTTCTCATCAATATTATGGATGCTTGGATTCGGACGGGGTCTTGTCGCAAGACGAAGTTGGTAAGTGATGAAGGGACTACTACGACAAGTACTGAATTAGTTAGTAAGGCAGCTTCTAATTCATGTAGCAGAAAAATAGCCAGGAAAAGCAAAATATATTTCCGTAAATATAACGCGGATTTTTTAAAATTTGGCTTCGTGTCTTCTGGCTCTGAAGAAGAGCCTATGCCTCAGTGCGTGATTTGTTTTGAAACCCTTTCAAATGAGTGTATGAAAGTTTCGAAACTTGAAAGACATATTGTAACTAAGCACCCAGAATATGTAGGAAAGTCAATTGAGTTCTTTCAAACGAAGAAAAGAAATTTTGCAATGACAAAATCAACTATGGAGAAGACTTCAAAACAAAGCACTCTAAGCACCAGAGTTTCGTATGAACTAGCATTGCTAATTGCAAAGAAGGGTTCAGCTCACACTGTGGGAGAAGAACTTATTATTCCCGCTGCAAAAATAATAAGTGATGCGTTATTTGATGATAAATGTACAAAACAAATTAATGAAATTCCGTTATCGAACACGACAGTTAAAAGACGAATTGATGAAATGTCGGAAAATGTAAAAGAAGCCATGCTTAGTCTTTTGAGAAAAAGTGAATATTTTTCTCTCCAATTTGACGAAAGCACAGATGTTGCTGGTCAGGCTAATTTATTGGCTTTTTGTCGCTTTGAATGGAACGGCAATATTCAAGACGAAATGTTGTTTTGTCACTCTTTGTTGACTAGAACAACTGGAGAGGAAATTTTCCAAGCTGCCGACAATCTTATGAACGAAAATGTAATAGATTGGAAGAAATGTGTAGGTTTGACAACTGATGGGGCATGAGCGATTTCAGGAGTTTATAACGGATTAGCCTCCAAGGTTAAATCAGTTGCACCATTGGTTCAATGGATACATTGCAGTATACATAGAGAGGCTCTTGAAGTCAAAGGTTTCGACGAGTGTTTGCAAAAAACTCTTGACGACGCAGGGTTGCCACAGGGAAAATGCCACAAAAAAGTAGCAAAAGTCGCCTAAAAATACTAAAAAAGTTGCAAAAAAGTTGCCTTGAAAATAAAAAAAAGTTGCAAAAAAGTAGCCATGAAAAAAAAAAGTTGCAAAGAAGCTGAATAGAAACATGTGACAAGCTAAACTGAATATGAGTAATGCTTTAAAACAAGTTCAAAAAATAGACAGATGCATTAAATTAAAGATAAAAATGAGGAAAAAAAGAAAAGAGTACAATTGAGGTTATTTACTATACAATACTGCTACTATTCAAAAGAAAAAATAATAATATACTCATATAAATACAGAAAATGTATTCCAAAAATCCATGTTTTTGGTTTTTTACAGAAAAATGATTCTAAGTATTTTCCTTTTGTTCACTAAGCAATTTAATTTACTTTCTTCATCTTCATGCTCTCTTTCCCTATTCCTCAACTTTATACTGCCTTCTAACATACTCTGAGCTATTCTAATACTTTCAGTGTCTTTTGCTTCAATAGCTGATTTTAGCCTCTGGTTTGCCTGTTTAAAAAGTACATAAGCTGATTTTTTAGTGTCTTTTCTCTCTCTCTATTTACTAGTTTGACTTTTTCTTCTAACTTTTTAACAGATCCCTTCAAACTTGACAGCTTCTATTTTTCTTTGTTTAAACTTTTCTTCATTTTCTTTTTCTAATCTCAATTGCTCTTCCTTCTTTCTCTTCAAGTCTTCAAGGTAGAACTGCTATGATTTGCATGCACCAAAAGCTAAATTTAATAGTTCTTTATCAATTTGGAATTGTGTAACTGTAGAATAGCGCTTCAGAGCATCATATAATAAGCCTGTCAGTCAATACACATTCTGACATCAAATATTTATCTTCCGAAAGAACTCTCCTGGATATTAACCCCCCCCCCCCCTCTACTTCACTATTACCATAAGACTAAATGTGACTGAAAATGAATGTTACTTTCTCTGACGAAAATTATTAAAATTTGGGTGGCTTAGATGGATTATAATTCTATTAGCTTAACTAGAGAAAAGATCAGATGAGCATATGCTGTGCCGCTTTTACATTAAAATCTGGTTTGTTTGGGACAGTTTCCAAAGCGGCTCAAGCACAATTTTTTTTTTTTTTTTTGATGCATCACAATTTAGTTGTTCATCTACTTAGCTGTCACGCGCTGTTTTTGACCCAAGTAGAAGTTTTGTAGGATAAAGGGACGAATCTTCAGTTTGAGCCGTTTTTACAGTTCCTTCATCCTTAAGAAATATAATTTTTCGTGGCCTTTTTGATCGATACGCATGTCTGAATTTGCTCTCCACGAAGTAAAAAACAATGCACTATCATACGAGGGCCAATTTAAAAGACGAAAAATTAGCAAAGTGATTTCATTTCCAAATTTTGGCTTCCAAACTTTCTCTTCATCTTTACACGAGAACTACAGAGAGTTTGGGAGTTTGATTATTCATTCAGCAATCCCTGCACCTTATAGTCGAAGCAAAAAGCCCCACCTTTCCTCCAACAATTACCTTTCAAGAGATATTTGCATAAAATCTGACTTTTGTCTAAACTTTTGCAACAGCAAAAAAATATGTCTTTTGTAATTTCCGACTTTCATTTCGGTTATATTTTTAAAAACTCCAGACACGAATTTGGGACAATATTATCTACCCACAGTAGAAATTTGAAAGCATTTCGCTGAATAGTTTTTTTTTTTTTTTCATATATTTGCATTTTGTCTAAAGTATTGCATCGCACTGTAGCTGCCCTGTGCCCAGTCGAGGTTGCTGCAAAGATCTGCACTGTGTAAGGTTTCAGCTTCCGGAAAAGCTAAGATATCGGTAACGTATGAAGTATGCAAATCAGTTCCATACAAGATCGACTGACTTTCGTTTTCGTATCACTTAAGCCAAGCCCAACTTGTTGTTTGGATGCAGTGGATTGGTGCAGCCCATAACGTCTATTTAGGGAAGGTTTTATTCTTGAAATGGAAATGATTTAAAATCATGGGTGAAAGAAAATCTCCAAGTGTTTAAAAAAAAAAACTGACGTTGGGGGTAAAAGTCTCCAAAAAAGCAGATTCAGTGAAAAAAAAGTAGCTTTTTGGCCTGTTTTTGCATAAAAAAGTAGCTAAAGTCGCCTTGTGTACAAAAAAGTAGCAAAAAGTAGCATTTAAGTATCCTGTGGCAACCCAGCGACGCAGTCAAAATCATGAACTTTATCGAAGCTAGACCTAAAAACTCCAGACTGTTTCGTGTTTTGTGCGACGAAATGGGAAGTGACCATAAGCAACTTTTACTTCATTGTGAAGTTCGGTGGCTCTCAAGAGGCAAAGTCTTGACAAGATTGTTCGAACTGCGTGATGAACTTTTGGTTTTCCTTATGGATGAAGTAAATAATGGGAAACTTGCAAGTTCTTACTTAGACTGCATCGCAGATGAAAATTGGTTGAAACGGTTGGCCTATTTGGCGGATATTTTCAATTCTCTTAATGTTCTGAATTTAACTCTCCAAGGCAAGGATTGTAATAAGTTTTTTGTGCAAGACAAAATTGAAGCTATGATAATAAAACTTCAGAGATGGGTTCAAAAAGTGGAACAAGATTCCTATGACGCATTTCCTACCTTGCAAGATTTTCTTGAGACCAACGAAGTTGAAATTGATGAGAAAACATCTGCAACCATAAAAGATCACCTCAACTCTTTGGCCTCTACCCTCAGGTTAGTTGAAAGTATTTATCTTTCCTTATTTTATGCTAATATTTTAGCAGCCCTTATTGAAAATATTATTGTTCTTAAACGAATGACTTTTCTACAAGCGTTAAATATTTCAAATATATTACGTTCTTTAGAACTAATAATAATAAATAATAATATTCATATTTCTTAGGAAATTCTTCCTTAAAATTGAGGATGAAATACACTGGATCAGAAAACCCTTTGAAAAAAATTACCTGCCAAAATTGCACCGAGACACTTGATGGGATTTTCGACCACTTATCTTTGTGAACGAGCTTTTTCAACATTAGTATTTTTGAAAAATGAATACAGAAACAAATTGAATGTTGAGCGTGATTTGAGGCTGAAATTATCGAATTCAATCCAGATATTGATGCGCTCATGAGCAGTAGATAGTGTCAAAAATTCCATTGAGAATCTTTTCACTTTAAATATTTGTTTTTGAAGGGTTTCCCTCTATGTGGAAACAATAAAGTTGTATTCGTTTTGCAAAAAAAAAAAAAAAGTCTAAAATCTTGTTCAGTTTCTCTTAATTATTGAAGTATGTGCATATGATTTTTATAAATATAGGTGTCTGTTTGTCATCAGAAGTTTTACTTGTATTGTTGTCAAGTAGTGGGCCTCCAAATTTTTTCCCTAAAATTAGTGGGCTGCACAGCTGAAAAGGTTAGGAACCGCTGGTCTAACACACACATTTACATTTCTTAGACAGGTCAAGAACAATAAAATGATTCATTAAGTAGAGGATATTGTTTGCATTGGTTTTGATGGATGCACTACAAAGACAGGAAAATACAGAGGTGTAATATGGAAACTGGAAGAAAAACTTGGTAGACCTCTCTCTGTAAGGGGTAATTTGCCAATTACATTTGAATGAACTTAATTTGCGGCATTTTTTGCAAAAGCTAGATGGACCTACCAGTGAACCAAAGTGATTTTTTGGGCCTGTTGGACGAAGCTAAACAACATGTTATACTTTCAAATCAGTTCAATATGAACCTATAGAATTTGTCATTGATTAGATCGATTTTTACAATAAAAATGATTTAAATACTGAGCAACAGTAACTTCATGAGATGAGCAAGGTAGTTTTGACTGGTAAAATATCCAAAAAATTATGAAACAGAAGTCCAAGAAAGCTTTCCCAAACCAGATGGTTACTACAGCAAGCATAATCTTTAGACTATAATTTAAAAAAAAAATTCATAACTTTCGTGGTAAAAGTGTCCTTGCTTTTTTAGAATGAAGTGCAGACGTTATTAATTTAGCTATGAATTTGTATGAGATAATAAAGAGTTAGGGCCCTGCTCCACATTGACGTAAAGCAGAAAAATAAAGTAGAAACGTAAAATGGAGCAAATAGTGTTCCTATGGAAAGTACCCGGATTTTCGGTTTCTGCCTTAGTTTTCGGTCGCGTTTTACGCTGATGTGGAGCAAGGCCCTTACACTAATCTCTTCGAGAAAAAGGAGAAAAGTGTATTCACATCCATTTAAAACAATGTATATTTTGCACCCTAGAAATATGCTGTTATTAATATCTATATTTTTTGAAATGCATGTATGTATGTTTGTTCCTTATACAAATCCACAGTTTTCGTCGGATTTTCAACAAACTTGGCACAGAAGTTCCTTGATGCACAAAAATTCACATAGGTGTGGTTTTAAAATTTTTAAAAAATCCAAAAAGCTCAAAATTCAAATTTTTTGTCTCAAAATGGATACAAATTGATAAAATGTAACACATTTAAATAGGAGTATTTTCCAACAAAGATTACGATTAACAATGAATTATCAATTTAAGGCTCACCTATTTCATTTTAGCATGAAATAAATTTTTATATTTCCATGTGGATAAAATTCATTCAAATATTGTTTTTAGAGCTACGTTGTATTATTAAGCACCCGGGCAACACCGGGTAATAATCTAGTTAGTTCATAAGAGATTATATAAAGAAACTTTTTCTAAATCCTATTATCAACGCTCAATCTAGAAAACAAACAAGCAAAAAAATGAGAACGCTTCAGATCCCAAAAATAGATAAAAATCTATTTTCATATTATACATACATAAATCATAAGTCAGAATACATCGATATGATTTCTTGTCATGATGTGGAAATTACAAAGTCACCTTTTCCACGTAATTTAACAACACAATATTTACAAAGATTACTGGTAGCTGAGAATTTAAGTATGATTTCTGAATGCGCTCTTTTTAAACTTCCATTCAAGACTCAATCAGTTGAAAGAGCTGTCAAATAGGAAACAAACTCTTCAAAATTGGTATGTAATCACAGGAAAAGAAAAAGTTTAGTAAAAACGAGGATATCTGATAGAAATATTTGATCAATTTACGACACAAAGGAACAGTTTAACTGTTAAAGACGTATCTAAGAAATGTAAATTTGTTCTCGCATTGGTTGGAAGAAAGGGCTCATGTGTAGGACTAGAATTAAGGTCACCTCCTTGTGGTGAGTCCTGAGTAGTTCCACATGAGCTAGCGAATAGTTGCAGAGTTCAAAGTAATAACAAAATGAATAAAAGCAGGTTTGAAGACACTTCAAGTGAATATTTAGAGGAAATACCGAGTTAAAAAATGTTGAAAATATCAGAAATTTTGGGAAATTTGATGAATTTTGAGAGTAATACACGAACTGAAATTATGATCTAAAATGGTTTTAAAAAATTCCTTGTATATTTCAAACTTTTTTCTTCCATTTAATAACCACCCGTCACTAGTTTTATCATTTGCAATATTTTTTAAAAATTTGAAAAATCGAAAAAAAATCAAAAATTTCAAAACTTTAGGCCAAATGCGCAGACTAAAGATGACGTCGCAAAAGTGAAATATTTTACAGAATTGTTACTTATCCTCATTTACAGTAAATGAAAGGTACCCGTTTACGAAAATCAAAAATTCATTTTTTTTGCTCCACCCTATTGTACAATAAAGCTTAAGTACAACAGACGGCAAAAATGCAGGGAAAAGAAATTTGCAGAAGCTGCAATTTACTTTTTCAAGGCAGAAAAGTACCACTAACAATATTAAACAAAAATAGAAATTTTTATTGCATAAAAATTCTTCAACTTACCTTTAGCACATCTTGTTTCAACCTCCTCAAAAGATGACAACCAAGTAAATCATGCAATTTTTTTACTTGTTCTTCTTTTGCTAAATCTGCAAACTCATTTAGGAAACCTTGCAGATCACTGAAAACAACAATAAAGATGAATATTAAATACTTCATGAGCATAGGTACACAAATACACCTATTTGCACTATAAATTTTTGTAACTTACTGGAAACGATTGGAATTCAAAAAGTTCAACAAATGGAACAACTCTTCAAGGTTATTTTGCAGGGGAGTTCCAGTTAAGAGCAACTTGTAATTTATTTTGTATGCATTTAGTATTCTAAAAAACTGAAAAGATATTGAAATAATATGTCAGTTAAATATATATATAACACTTAAACTATGAAAATTTTAAAGGAACCAAACTTACTTTTGATTGATTATTCTTTAGACGATGAGCTTCATCAACAACAAGCACTTGCCACTCTATAGAGCCTAACATTGTGGTATCTATGCATACCAATTCATAGGACGTTAAAAGTACATGGAACTTGATAGGAACATCTTTCTACATAAAACATAAAAATTACAAAGTTATTTTAACAGAGTAGCAAATACTGACTACATGTAATTGTATATTTGAGTACCCTTTAGTGCATTATACACAAGGTGCTCAATATGGTGCATTCATGCATGAAGTGTTTATTAAAGAAATTCAACATTTTATTAAAATTAAAAATTGTGAAACTGTTACAATCCCATTGAAGGGCCTGGAATATTTATAAGGATGCAGGGCAGTAAGATTTTGATTAAGACAAATAAAATAGGCTTAATATTTGCATGAAAGCAAAATTAAAGAATTCTCTTTCCTGTAATAACATAAGTTTAGAGTTAAAATAATTAAAAAAGTGTTTCCTAGGTAAGCATTTCCTTTTTAATAGTAGTATCCTGTAGAGAGATGCTTATTGACTCCGTTTTCTTATAAACATTGAGCATTGAAATAAATTCATTGATAAGGGTTCAGCAATTTGATGTATATAAGAACATTCATTCAACTATTGAAAAACAAAATTACTTTTATTCTGGAAGTTTTGCCAAATTTGCTGCCTCGAACTGCTCCTTCTTCAAAGGAAAACTCGTGTTCTCTAATGACGGCACGACTGTCTTTATCACCAATATATGTAACAACATAGAAGTCTGGAGCCCATGTTTCAAACTCTCGCTCCCAATTGATGATTGTTGATAAAGGAGCACTAACTAAAAATGGTCCCCTGCAGTGACCCTGTAGAAAAATAAAACATTGAAATTATTATTAGAACACTATGACATCTGCCATTTTTTTAAACTGAGCATTATTAATTACAAACATTCAACTATCTTAGCCCTTCATTGGTTAGGATTAGACAAGTTTGACGTAACAAGCAATTGCTATCAGACAAGAGAAATTAACCTCAATTTGTTTTACCAAGCATTAAAGTTATATTTATTTTACAGCTTACTTAGATGTTTTCTAATGGCTAAAAATTTGAATGATTAACTATGAGATAGATAAGAGCACAGCCAATGGGAGAGAGGGTGGATAAAATAGGTCCTCCCCCCCCCCCCCCCAAGGCATTAATCTTAATATATAAAAATTTCGTGTCCCTGTGTTTGTGGCCAATGGACTCCTCAGCTACTGAACTGATTTTAACCAAATTTTGCACGCAGTTTCAGTTTGGTCCAACTTAAATGATAGGATAGTTTTTATCTCAATTTAGGACCGCAATATATTTTTTATTGCAAATTATCTATTTAGCTACCAGCTTTTCTGTATTCTTAGTTAAGCCTTTTTTGACACCTCCATGGCTGAGCGACATAAAGCACACGTTCTGGCAGCTTCCGGAGCGCAGTAAACAGGTTGTAAGTTAGCGGTGCGTTGAGTGTTATTTGACTTTTTTGTGAAGTAAATTATAAACAAACGCGTTACTTCCCTTGAAATTTATATGTGATAAGCTGTCAGAAACGATTGTCACTTAAGAGTTTTTACGCCTCTGAGGCTGAAAGGTGGAAAGCGCTTGGTGGGATAGCTAATGGACTGCATTTAAGTGGCTGTTCTTCTTACTACTATTATATATACAGAAGTTTGTTTGGATGGATTTATGGATGGAGCAGTCAGTTGATAAGCAGTCCGAAAAAATTATCTTTTTAACTACGACTTTTTTGAGCCTCTGTCGCCGGATGACATAAAGCACATGTTCTGACAGCTTATGGGGCGCAGTAAAATAAGTTGTAAATACAGAAACAATAATGGATGATTAATGTAGGTACTTAATTTTTTTTTTTTTTTTTTTGTATTTTCTAATAAAAAAAAACTTAATAAATTCAATAATTTGCTTATTTATTGCCTTTAAGGCGGAGCAGAGTTTGCCGGGTCAGCTAGTGTTATATATATATAAATTCAACACTTTAAAAACCACACTTGGTGCTTCAAAGTTGACTTGCTTCAAAGAAAGATAATGTCAAATTATAAAACAACTATTACAAGAACAGTCAACAAACCTCTTTGTATAAGGAATATAAAAACACAATGGTCTGAATTGTCTTGCCCAGACCCATTTCATCAGCAAGGATTGTGTCTGTCCCGTTAGCCCAGGAGAAGCGGAGCCAGTTGACACCCTCTAATTGGTATGGATGCAGCTCATTACCAGTAGCATCCACAAATGGAGGCTGGCGGTCATATTTCTTTTTTGGCTAAAAATTAAATTTTATATTTATTTGTATTTATTTATTTTTTTGTTAATGCACTACATACATTGAAATTATTCTCAAAAACAAAACAAAAATGGTATGTTTTAAATAATACTAAATTAAAAAAAAAAAAAAAGTCAAATTCAAAAAAACACAAAACAGGAATATGGGGATCATTTTACAAAATAAATTGAATCTAAAGAACCTTTATTAAACATTTTTACTTACAACCTATAATCTCGTATCCAATGTGTAGATTGATTCTTATATGATAGGAAATTTTTAATAAACTTTATAATGAAATTCCATACTTTTATGAAATATTATGTAATAAAATCAGAAACAGAATTTCGTTAAGGAGAAAATCGGTCAGGAGCAATGAACTGCAAAGACTCAAAAAAAAAAAAGCATAAAAAAATCTGAGTGAAAGACGAAATGTTATGCAGACAATAAAGCTCATTGATCATATCTGGGTATACAAAATTTTAAAAACTTTCAGAGAATGGTGCTAAACTCCACACTAGTTCTATTTTAGTGCGATTGCGTAGTATTTCCTTATTTCTTAAGATTTATTGCTGTGTTTCAAAATAATACTTTCAAAAATTCTAAACAAGAAAACAGTAAAATAAAATAAGTTCTTCTTTTTCAAAATTATATATATTTTGTCTACTTTGAAGGGTCTTTTCTTTTTTTTTTAAATAAATTTTTCTTAAAGTAAGTTTAGTTTTTCTTAAAGTAATTGAAATAAATTATACTTTAAGAAAAACTAAAGTAGAACTTAATACAGTATTTTGGAAACTCTGGTTTTTGAAAATTAGAATTTGAAGGATTTCTTCATTTCAAAAATATATGCCTTACGGTTTTTTCTTTAGCTTTTCTAAAACTGTATTTCAGATGGTATATATTTTGGTAGTGATAAATTGACTGAATCTTTCATGTGTTAACATAGTAGTAAGACCTAGTCAATCTGCATAGTATTAATCAAAGAATCTTTTCTTTCTATCCAAACATAAATGAGATTGTCCAAGGCCAAACATCTTAACTAGAGACACACTACAAAACATTGCTTTCCCTTTCCCAAAAAAATGAAGATTTTTCCATGGAAAATGCTATCATGAGATAGAAATCAGTGCACTAAAACTTCTTCAGGCTTCAAAGTTTTTTTTTTTTTTGCTGCAAAGATCATGTGAAATCTCCTATCAAAGAGTACAAATATATGACACTTTTCACTACACACAAAAATTTTACAACTATAAACAAGTGTAGATATAAGAAATATTTACCTGGGTCTTAATTATTTCCTCCTGCAGTAATGCAAGAGCAAACATAAAACCAAAAATTAGTGCACACAATGAAACGAAACATCAGAAATGTATGCGATAAAGCAATGCACTTTCAAAGCAAAGCATTAACTACATTCTACACAGATTACTACTGCAGCAAGCAAACTGTTCTACACCTAAGTAACAATCAACAATGCTTGGTTCTTTGAAAATATGAATACAACAGGTTATTTCTTTAGGAACAAAATCACAAAAATTAATGACTTGGACCTTATGATCAATATACTTAAGTTTCGATTGGGAGGAAATCATTCATGAAATATTATGCACTGTAATTTGATACTTTTCTTTCTTCCTTTTCTAAATTCACAGCAATTGTAAACACACGCAATAAAAAGTCTAATTTCTGATTTTTTGATGGTTTGAGTCTGTTAAATTTCAAATAAAGGATTGCGTATGTATAAAAATTATTTTTGTCATCTAATTTATGACACTTCAAGAAACATTTTAATACTGTCAGGAAATGCTAAGATAAATCAATAACACTTCACAACAAATCAAATTTAGTTATTTCTTTAAATTTTTTCAGGGGGGGGTGTGAGCCAAAAAGTACCTTTGAATGAATTTAACTTACGTCAACTGTAGGCTTATCAGGCGGTGGTGTCATACGACTGCCCTCTTCCCTTGGGTCACGAGATTTTTTGCCTTTGCTTCTACCCTTGGTGAACTTTTTGTTAGCATTTTCAATAGTATTTCTAGAAAATTTTCAAATGTTAAAGCAAAACAAATTTAAACACAACTAAATTTAAGAAATCTGAAAATAAATAACTAAAAATAGGAAGTTTTAAAAATGCAAATCATTGAAAATTAGGGAAAAAATTGAATTTTACCTGAGGTCCCAATAATAGTTAATAGCTTTCTGAAAGTCTGGAATGTCGAAACCATCTGTGATTTCACCATCTTCCCATGTGGACTGATCATAAGGAAGATCTCGCCATTTCACCAGATAGCGAACTTTACCGTCTTTAGCATTCCTTTAAGAATACATTAACATTTTTTAAATACATGCATATCACAAAACATTTTTGAAGCTGTTAAGAGCTGTAAAATGCTTTACAAGGGGAATACAAACAATCAACTTACCTATGATTAATGATTTTCTGCACTTGCAGCCATTCGGGGCGAATTCCGTAACGGTAAAACCTCTCTTCCAAATTCATCAAGTTATCACGTGGTTGCCTGGTTTGTTTCTTCTCGGCATCTAAACCGCTGCTTCCATCATCAAGAGCAGGGGGCTCGTCCATGTCATTTTTACGACAAAAGCAGCGGAACATGGCAGGATGGAAGCAATCCAGCTGAAGAAGTAAAATATTTCAATAAATTTTCTAAGCATACAGTTTACATTATTATTTCTAGCTAATTCTTTCTGGGAGTAAGAACAATCAGTTATGCTTGTATACCTATTTACACACATAAGAAGTTCATTCAAAAATATGTTCATGATGTTACACACAACTTTATAACATTATCAGGATTCTCCCACTTAAGCAGAGAAAAAAGCTTTTAAGCCCTTTTCAAGGACTAACATAAGAAATATTAGCTATAAAAAGAATTGTGAAGAGAAATATATTTAGACAACCAAAATGTAAAAGCGACAAATCTCCACCACCCCTCCCTTTTGTAGACAGCTTTGAGTTTTTTCCAAAAGAAAAAAATCTTCAAAGAATACAGTCAAACTTTGTTCATGCGAACACTCTTAAAACAAATTAATGCCAAGATTTCTATTCTCATAAGAAGAACTACAGTTATGAAATTTACTTTGAAAGTCCCTTCAAGTTTGTTTTGACAGCATTTAACGTTTATTGAAAGCAATCTTTACAGTTAAACTCTTTAGTTGATGTCTATAGCAGCAAAAATAAAACTCAAAGCTTTTTCAAGCCCCATGAGCCATATTTTGAACATTCAGAATTGTAAAAATGAGATAAATCAAAGCAGAACTTGAAATTAAATCATAAATCAGTTTTCTTAACCTAAAAGTAAGCCATATAGATGTGAATTTTTTTTAATTATTAATTCAATATCTAAACATAATAAACTCGAAAAACAAAAGCTATAACTTTTTTCTCATAACCATGTTAAATACATATCCTACCTGAGCTTCTGTAATCCAAGAACAATGCCAGTAAGATAGCTCATGCCATTTAACGAAAAATTCTCGTTGTGGTTTTGGTTGCACTTTTTTGCTTGTTGAAGGCTGGGCTGTGACATCTTCTTTGTTGTCTTCACCATCTTTTTTCTCATCTTCTACCTTAGGTACTTCTGCCCACCTCCAAGTAAGAATTTTGGATACTTTGCCTTTTAATGGTTCCACCTTGTAAGATAAAATTGACATTAGTAAGAGCACATACAACATGTACTTTACAAAATGCAAGTTTTGGAAGGAGCAGAGCAGGGGGGGGGGGGTATCAAAATTAAATAGGATGTTTACTGCTCTAAAATATGAAATGCTGGTTCATTTCTCGTATGGCATTAAAAAACAGAATTGTATATGACCCATTTCACAATAAAAGGAAAAATCAAGTAAAATTAGTAATTTTGGGCTGTAACTTATTTATAAACTTGCCAATGATTCTCCATTTAAAAAAAAATGCTGATCAGTCTGGGTTTCTTTTGACACAAGTATATTTTATTCTTTAATCCACATTATTGGAACTTAATTCTATTCATGAATATTATTTCTATGTAGTGTTATAACCTTTGAATAAACTCAAGACAAATCCAAGATTTTAAATATCAGTAGACACCTAATGAAAAAAAAAAACTAAAATTTTCAAATAATTTTAAAATGAGTTCCTACTTTAAATGATTTAAAATTAAAAGGAAATTTAAGTCACTCAACAGGAAAAGTTTCTGAACTAAAAATTTCACTTAAAAACATACTTAAACTAATTTGCAGAAACAATGTCTAAGATAATGAAACTTTCAATTATTACAATTAATATTTTGAACTATTAAAATTAATTCAACTTTCAAACAAAAGAATGTGGTTTATTTTTAAGGAAAGTATAATAAAATGTACGTAAAATTGAAAAAAAAAAAACACTTGATTTTGAAATTTCTTAGCCGCAGTATTTAAAATGATAAATTTCATTTAAATAAGTCCAAAATTAATCTTTAAAGATGTTCCCATACAACTCTTTATGTATTATTATACTCTCCAAAACTGCAGGTGTACTTGAACAAAGAAAGTTAATCGATTATGAGAGCAGTGACTAAAATAATTTCAATTAATTGATGAACTTTATGAGGTAAAAAAAATACGAAATAATTTATTCGGAGTTGGAGCATGTTTCATTTTTGGACTATTATTGCATCAAGCAGCTAACCAGTGTAAATGAAAAAAAAAAAAGGATTTTTCTAAAAATGTCATTTTTATTTATTTACTTATTTAATTTATTTATTAAGTTGTTGCATAAAGCTAACGATTATTATAATGCAATTCTTTCAAATTTAAAACTTTTTCATTTTCTTAATGTGACAAGATTTTTTTTTTTAAATACAACAATACAGAAAATTTTTAAATAAAATCTAAGCACAAGATACATAAAACAGCATGAGAAGAGGAATTGAGGTCAACCCTACTTCTACCTCAGTTCATATACTAATTTAAACACATACCTTAAATTCATCTTCTAATTTCTTTTTGATCGGTACTTCCTTTGATACAGCCCCTTCCTTAAAAGTCAGATTTAAAATACTTTCAATTAAAGTGCATATAAATTGGGTACAGAAAATCTGAACACTCTCACAAATGCCAGAGCACCTTGCCTTGATTTAATTACGCAGAACAAATATTGCAAAATGTTTAGAACTCAAAGGCAGATTTTTTTAAAAATACATTTCCCAAAACCATTACTTAAGCTTACTAACTAATGTGGAATCAAATCATTTCAACTTTATATAAATAAATGCAATTTTAAAGAAAATTTAAAAATATGAATAAATGACAAATCTTATCAGATGCAAGGAGTTAATATATTCAATAAAAAATTTATTTTAAAGGAAATAAGATAAAAAACAAATATGAAGCTTAACGTAAAACACTGCGATTGCTTAAACTGGACAAATAAATGTATAGCAGTATGACATTTTAAAATGGACTATAGAAATACAATAAAATGGGAGAAAGAACTTGAATTATTGAACCTCATAGAACAAAAAATAAATAAAATGAAAACCAGTTATAATATGAAAAAAAAAAAAATTAGCACTTAGAGGCCTTAATTAATAGCAGTAAAAATTTCTAAAGCTACCAAGGATCTTACCACGCATCTTGGACAATGCCAATCGCCATCTGGTACATTTTTTAAGGGGGGATTAAGGCAATGTGTATGAAAAGCAGATGGACAACTATCACAACATAGCAGCTCTCCACCATCTTTACATACGCGACAGAATTCCATATGCTCATCTTCTTCTTGTTCTTGTATACCTTCCCCTTCCTGAAAAATATTAATTTCTTATCATTGTCTCGCAGTGACTAACACGCAAACAAAATAGCCTACCCAGAGCAATGGAAAGTACAATTTTTCAAACAAGATTTTTCGATTTGAAAAAATTCTACAGTTTAAATCTCGATATTTTAAATGCGTGCAAAGAATTTAGTTCTAAGTGCAAAAAAAATAATTTGAATCACAATTCAGTAAACACTACAATTGCTGCAAAAACCCCTTGAGTCGTAAACTAACAGTCTTTGTTCTAATGGCGCATAAATAAAATATATTTCCATTAGCATAAGAATTTCAAAATGGAACAATATATTTCTATTAGCATAAGAATTTCAAAACGGAACTTTCAACCCCATCTTAAAAAATAATACTTCATTCTATGTAAAGTTTGAATACCATAAGTAATGTTCAAACTTGGCTGTGTAAGTATATGAATTAAATTGATATTTTTAAAAAATATGCGCCTAAAAAAAAAATTTCTAATCTTGCTCGGTAACTATCTTTCAAATAAATGCATTTTAAGGAAATACTATTATTAAAAAATCTTATCTTTTAAACTCTTACTTAAATAGAAAACTTTGAACTGTTATATCCGCAATTTAAATTAAAAAAAAAAAAAAAGGGATTATTTTAATTTTACTACTGTACCGAAAATGCTCTATGAAATGATCAAAAGAATTAATTTTTGAAGATAATTTCCATTGCACTGAGTTCTACGGTTAAATCACAGGAAATGTGGACGATTTGTAAAACGAAATTATTAACGTTGACCCGTGAATTAGTGATTAAATAGAATAGAAATAAAGAACCCCAAAACTTTGAGAGTCGTCATAACTTCGACAATGGATGGATAGGAGAGTTGCTATGTTGCAAATTCAGATAGTGAGGCCAAACCCAGGTTTTAAAGAGGGTAAAATTGAAAATAGCTCACCTGTATAGTTGAATCCAAACCTAATTACCTTTCTCCAGCTTGGGATAAAAGAATGCACAGAAATTTAAAATATGGGAAGGAAGCAAAGGGGATATTAAAAAGTTTTCAAGCCATTCATTTTTGTCTTGATAGAATTGTCAGAGTTTTACTTAGCTGAGTAGCTTAAAAACTTTCTACAAGCATGCAAGAGTTAGTATTTCTAAGCTAAACTTGAGTACTAAAAATAGAAACAAATATTTTTTTTCCAGGAAAGGAAATTTTTTTATTTAATGCTTATAAAAGAGAAAAAAAAACACATTGAACTTTTTAAAAAATCTAATAAATTTAAATTTTAAAGTCCGGACAATGATCACTTACAAATTGCTGAAAATTGAAATATTCTTCAGAAGGGAATTTAAGAATAGGAATAAAACACTTGAAATGATTTATGAATAATTCGTGGGAGAAAACACAGAAAAGTAGAAATAAATAAAAACTTAAATATATATACACATTATATGTCGAGGCAAGAGCTTTGGCATTTTATACTAATTCACCACAATTGTAAACATGCAACATTACATAAAACAGATTTTTAACCAAAGAGCAGAAAAATAATTCTTAATTAGTTTAATTTAACACCAACCATTGAAATAAAATTGGAAAATAAAAACATAGCAAGATTTAGAAACAATCAAATCATAAAAAAATTATTAGTATATTCAGAAAAAGTTTGAGATTAAGAGAGAAACTCCTTTCAAATGCTATTAGTTTGAGAATTTGATGAACTAAAAAAAAATTCACGCATACCAAAATTGATTTTTCAACACCAATTATGACAATCCTTTCGTTAAATATTATTTATATGTTTTTTCACATTGGTGAAGAAACACAAGTTTTATTTCTTAGTTTCTATGTTGTTCTTCACCACAATATTTGTGCAGGATATTTATAAGTATTAACAATATTTTATATGTGCATAAAAACATAGGGAAAATAATACTTTAAACTTGCTCACTTTTATATGGTTGAATTAAATTCTATTTGGGGAATACTTGCAAATAATTCCATTCAGCAATCCTGGCATTTTATGGAAGATGCTACCTCTCTTGGCTTAGAGAAGCTTTTTTTGTTTTTAAATATAACTTAGGGCGAAAAACTTATTTCATGAAACTGACAAGCCAGGAGTATTTTTCCTTGTTCTCAGAAGTTAGTGTTAAAACACAGTATACTATCGAAACCTCTATATCCTTTCATGTTAATCAATTTTTTATTTGAAATATTACATCAAATGTATTCTATTTGTAAGCATATTTAACAGTCAGTAATTAAAAAGAGGACTAAAATATGCACTATCAACTACTGGTGCAAAAAGATACAAATAAAACTTACACATTTTAATATATTAATCCCACAAAAATAAATTAGTGTTAAAAATGGTTGGTCATGAATTAGAAACACATGTAGAGACATTAAAAATATGAAAAGTAACCAAGAGTTGGGACATACACAATGGGGGCAGCTCCATTTTCCTTCAGGAGGTTCTTCCAAATCAGGATCTAAACATACTAAATGATAAGCTCTAGGACATGTGTCACACAAAATAATTTCTCCTCCTTGCTGACAAACTTCACAATAATCTTGATGATCGGTCTGATAAAGAGCAAAAAATAAAGTAAGAACATGAAATGTGAAAATTTTCAATATTTTCAAGAAGAAAAACTAAAATAATCTTAGTTGATATCTCTAAAATTTGAATAATCAATGCAAACTAGCCAAAAAAATTGATGAAAAATTTTTAATGTCTGGAGAGAGATTCAAAAAACAAAATATATTAAATATGAAAATAAAAAATTAAATTCATAAAAACTAATAAAAATTAAAATATATTTATAATACTTGACTCACATAAGCCCTCAACTATATAAATAATGCAAGTAATTATCACATACCAAGTCAATCATAAGAAAATACATATAAGATGGTAAAATTACAGCATGCAGCTGATTCAAGTTTTTGATTAATGCATGGTCTAATTCCCACTGAACTAGCTAGTATACAAAATGCCTAGGGCTAAAAATACTGAATAATTATTGAATTTGAGCAATTTATAACAATTCCTACAAACTTAATCAAAATTTCACAATGAAAATTAATCAGCTTTTATGGTTTATTGCTATCATTAAAATGCTTAGACCAATTTTATTCACTAAAATGTTCATTCACCTAACACAAGCACTGGTTTTTCGATGGGAAGTGACATAAAGAGGCGTGTACGCAAGTCTTATTACAGAATGCCAAACATAGGAAAGACTACAAAAAATGGCAAACATAAAATTGTTTTTGTTCAAGAGAAAGAATGAGATAGTAGGGGAAAACAGGAGAGTTTATGGAAGTAACTACAATCTGGTTTTGAATTATATAAAAAACCAAAACTGGGGCACAAAAGCAAAAAAAAAAAAAAAAACTAATATGAGTACATAATCTAAAAATTTGCAAGAATCTAGAAATTGAAAATTATTCTTTAAGCAAAAGTTAAGACATTACTCGAAGTCTTTAAACACTAGGGGGGGGGGGGACTTAAATGTTAGAAAAATGCTAGAGGAATGTATGAAAAATTTGGTTGGCAGGAGTATTGACGTAAAAGTAGGGCATTAAAGCCAAGAGTTAATTTGTCAGTGCAGCTGTTTTAAGATACACTTGAAACAATCATATATAATATTTTCTTCATGATTTTGGCTCATTATATAATTATCATTTTTATTAATGTTACACAATATTTTTTCTAAGTGTTCACTTTTTAAAAAGAAGCAGGTACATTGAATCAAAATATGCACAAAATTCGATTCTTTCGATACTTGAGAAATACTGACAAAAAGGGTGAGACTTTAACTTCAATAATTTTAAATGGGGAGATGGGGGCACAAAAATATATCTTTTCAGATGTTTAGGAGTGTTTTGGTACCCCAAAAAGATGAAGATTGCTTTTCAAATGGAAAATTCTAAACCAAAAGAACATGAAATTAAATGCTTACTTCATAGCCATCATTTTCACCTTCAGAACCAGGGAAACTAGCAGTAGTTTTAGTTTTTTTCTTCTTTTTTGTTTTCTTTGTTTTGCTTTTTTTCTTAGCAGGAGGAGGACTCATATTTTGAGCCTCTTCCAAAGCAGCTTCAAAATCTGCATCACTCTTGTCACTGTAGCTCTCATCCTCATCCTAAAAGAAGAAAACAGATCTCATATTTTCCCACTAAAAATGCTGATTTAAATGAAGACCTTCATTCTACAGATCGTATATTTGCTGAATTTTAGTAGCTAGTATGATATCAGCTTGTCAAGACTTTGTAAAATGTATTTTCTATTCTCTGCATTAGAAATAAACAATTCAAGCAAATCATGTAACTGAATTAAATTTCAACACATGTTACATTATACCGAAATAAAGGCAGATGTAACTTTATTATCTATTGATATAATTTATATTACCTATTAGTCATTATGTTGCACTGCAATAAAAACATGTAGATGAGAACTATCTTTAATAAGATGTAAGGTTAATTTATTGCATGACTTTTTAGTAAAATTTTAAACTGCACTAATTAGAAATGTTAAAAAATTCCAAGGCTATTTCTTTCTAGTTTAAGGTTTTTAATCATTTGCAAACTTACCAGTTCCATTATTTATATATTTTTTTTTCTTCCTCTAGAAGTTTCATGGTTTTTTTAACAGAAAGATCATGCCACAGATACTCCAATTACGAGGGCTGTCTGAAAAGTTTCCGACCTCGATATGAAAAGGGCAAAATTTATGAAACAAAGAGAGATGTTCTTATTAAGGAGACTTTTGGAAACATGGAACCGTAATTTTTGGCTATTTTTAGTTCAGATTGTGTGCACGACAGCCATACTAGTGAGTTGCTCCAACAGTTTTTTCGAAAATGGAAAAAATCGAATATCAAGCTCTGATTCGATACTTGTTTTAAAAAGGAAATACGCCTGCACAAATTAAAGAGGAGTTGGACTCTGTGTATGGAGACTCTGCACCATCGTTTACAACCGTAAAATTTTGGGTAGCGGACTTTAATGTGGCTGTACCAGCTTGAGTGTTCATGAACGCTCAGGTCGACCCAAAACTGCTACCACTGATGAACACATAGCTAAAGCTCATCAAATGGTGCTGGATGACGCAGATTGAAGGTGAGATATATAGAAGAAACTATGGATCTCTCTAAGGAATGCGCATGCCACATTTTAAATGAGAAATTAAGCACGCGAAAGCGGGCCGCATTTGCTCAATTTGACCAGAAACGTGTCTGAATGAACATTTACAGCGCACTTCTGGCACAATGAACCAGAATTTTTCTGACAACTTATCACTGTAGATGAAACCTGGATTCATCAGTACACTTCAGAAACAAAAACGCAGTCAAAACAATGGACTGCAAAGTGAGAACAGCTCCAAAAAAGTCCAATACAGTTCTTTCTGCAGGAAAAGTGATGCCGACCATTTTCTGAGATAGCCATGGAGTGATACTCATTGACTTCCTTAAAATGGGAAAAGTCATAACAGGAGCATACTATTCTACTCTCCTTGATAAATTGAAGGAGGAAATTGAAGAAAAACGGCCGCATTTGAAAAATAAAAAAGTTCTTTTTCATCAAGAAAATGCTCCTGCTCACACCTCAGTGGTTTCAATGGCTAAAATTCACGAGTTAAGACTCGAAATCGTTGAACACCCACCCTACTCACCAGACCTGGCCCCAAGCAACCCTTTCTTGGTCCCTAATCTGAAAGAAGCACTTGGAGGACAATGGTTTTCTTCAAATGAGGAGGTCATAAACTTTGTCAACAGCTTTTTTGAGGACACATTTTCATCATTACTTTTGGATGGATTAAAAGGATGGGAGCATTACTGGATGACGTGTGTGAACTTACAAGGAGACTATGTCAAAAAGTAACAGCCAGTTTGGACGATAAAAATATTTTATCTATGTTAGGTCAGAAACTTTTCAGACAGCCCTCATACACATATAGCACTTCAATTGGATTTCCTTATTCATGTTTTTACCTTTTTTTTTTATTTGGAGGAACAAATAACATCCATTGAGCACATTTTACAATTTAATATAGTTTAACTCTTATACTTACAGAACTGTGTTTCTTTCTCTTTCCAAAACCACCAATTTTTATTTTCAACATAGGTACAGACTTTCGACTTTTGGATTTCTTAGGTTTTGGGTATGTTTTTTCAAACTCTAGCAAAGAAAAATGTTAAACATAAGTAGGTTTGTAACAACTAATACACTGATCACCACACTATAGATTTTAATTATCAATTGTTAAATCAACCCTATCTTATAAGCAATGCAAAAGCTATTACGTTGAATACTTAACTGGCTTAAGACATTGAATGAGACAAATTGCTAGTGGTGGTCAAAATATTTATTAGAATTAGGAATATAAAATCAACCTTACCTAATAGGCTGTAAGAATATTAATATTAGATTATTTAATTGCATCAAGCACTAGCACAACTAGAATTTTGTTCTGGATGAGTTCTTTCTAATCAAAACAATCCTCAGATGTGTGCGAATTATTACAGTATTAGAATTGGCAACAATGTTGAAACCTCAGTCTCTGGGCTATGTTTTACCCCCCCCCCCTTGATGCAAAACTGGAATCAAGTGCTCTCTTCAGAAGTATATAAATATAATAATTCATTTTAAGAGGGACCTAAGCTAAACCATTCAGAATTTGAACATTTAATGTTGAAAACATTACAATCCTTCTACACAATGAATAGCTTTAAATTTACTTTGAGAAGAGCCTGGGTTCTCCTGAAAAGTGCTTACGTCTTGTGTTAAAATTTAAAAAAAAAGAGCACTATATCAACTATAGAAGTAGTTGTCCATTATTTTGACACACAAGAAAAGGTTAAGGAATCAAAGACTAACAAATTTAGGGAAACCAGAGGTCTGGCCAGAGGAAATTCGGGTCCGTTAACGGACCCTTCACAAAAATACGATCAAGCAAAACGGACCTTTCACAAAAATACTATCGAGCAAAACGGACCCTTCACAAAAATACGATCAAGCAAAACGGGTCCTTTAAAAAATGCTAATCAAACAAACGTACATTTCATACATGATTCATTCAAAAAGCAAATCTGAAATCAAAATAATGCATAGCATATTTCTGTGTAAAAGCCCATAACTTTTGGGCCTTTTCTGAAGTTAAAGAAGGGAATCGTTTATCCGCCAACTTTGCGAAAAAAAAAGTCAAAAAGTCGGCACTTCCTGCCTGGCCCTGTGATGCTCGGGCAAGCAAAAAATCTTTAGTGTAAAATGTAGCACTTTTGTTGGTTTCTTTTAAAGAAATTAACAACTTAAAAACGATAGTTGTTTTGCTTTAATGGTTCTGCTTGTTTGTTTTATCATATGCAAATCAAAGTGGCTTGCTGTGATGTTGCTGTTATAGATTTCTCTGGAAGTGCAGAGTAAGGATTTTTCTCCCTGCTATGAACTTAAACATAAAGAAAATAATAATAATAGCAATTATAAGCGGAATGAACTTAGAACTGTAAACAGATAGCTAGGGTTGGAGAAAAAATGAGATTGCTTCTGGGTAGATCAGCTACTATTTAAAATTAAAATTATCTCCATCTGACGTCTTTGGTGCGATGTTTTGACCTTATTTTGGCAGAAAATTATCTGTTTTTTTTTTTTTTTTTTTAATTTCATTTATTTATTTATTTTTTAATGCTTACAAGGGTGGTGTTTTAGTTATATTCAGGAATTATTGTATTTTTGCGTCTTTTAATATTAGAAGTCGCAACATTGTTTGTTTTGCTATGTTTCCCTACCGTATTTTTTCCTCCGAATTTTTGGCGAATATGTCGGTGATTATTAATGACATTCATCATATAAACCTTAACCTGATGAAATGCAGCTCTAAAATTTTTGACTTTAATAAATTATTAAAAATCGTTTTTATATTTATGATGCTTTCATTTTGAAAAAAGCGATCTCTGCATCCGATATGAAAATCGAATTTTACTTACTTTTCAAGCTAATTACTCTTTATTAGGAGGCAAATAAATGAAAATTCGCGTAATTTTTTGCTTAGATCATTATTTTAAATTTTTTAAAGCAAAATTAACTGTTCTTTTATTAGTCTAAATGTTAAACGATCGCTCCATTTTAGTTTTGCATTAATTATGGAAACAGACATTAATAATATGTTTACTATAGACCTTTAAAATGCAGTTGTGAAGAAAATTCACCAAAAAAAAAATTATTTTATGTTCCGTTTTTATGCTTTTGATGTCACTTGAATGATCACTTTGAAAACTGCAATCTCTTTGCATCCACTACAGGAATCGGACTTTTCGTATTTTTGATATTTAATGTGCTTTTTTCGAGGAAAATAAATGAAATTGGTTTTTATTTTTTTTTAATTAAAAAAAAAATTTTTTTTTTTTTGCATTTTTTTTTTTTTTTAAATTGTTTGATTTTCACAAAATTATTTGATTTTTCACAAAATTATTTAGTTTTTCACAAAAAACGGACCCTGTGAAAAATCCTGGACAGACCCCTGGAAACCAAAAATAATACAATGTGCATAAAAGATAATTTGAAAACTATGGGTTTCTCAAAAAAAGGAAAAATCATATTCATTGAAAATCATATAGAGGTTTATTATCTATTGAAATGCTTACCAGTAAAAAAATAGAACTTTGATTTGTTATAGAAAACTTTAATAACATTATCAAAAATTAAAAAGAAATAATACTTTTTTAAACTGTAAGTTACCTTCTTTGGGTTTTGGCTTAGGAGGAACAACTCTGTCTTCTTCATCTAGGATAGCTTCACGATTTGGATTGTTTTCTAGGAACTCACGCCATTTTGCAGATATGAGAGTGACCATTTTTGATATGGCAATTTTAGGATTAGCTTTGGCTATGATAGGTCTAATATGTTGAGAAAACAGTTTATAATTTGTTAACGTTTGATAATCTTCATCTGTGTAGTCTAAAACAACATCTTCTAAACCAAATTCTGTGCAGATTTCAGATGAGCTTTTTTGAGCCTGAAATTCCTGAAAATGACATCAAACACTCAAATAATATGCTTATATTAACTAAAATCTGTTTTATTATCTTTCAATAATTCTACTGTTTTTATAATAGTAAGATGTTTTTAATTATTTTTAAAAAAATGAACAAACTTTTAATTAAGAAAAAAAAAACAAAGTCAATTACTACAAGAAAACAAACAATACTCCAATGTAACAAGAAAGAACTTAGTGTTAAAAGTAAGAATTTAAAATTAAGCATCACGAAGACTCATACGCTGAGTTTTACAGCTGACGTATTGCACCCTTGCTACAAAAGTGCCACAACTCAAAAAATTACGTTTTCCAGGAATTGCAAAAAACTGTTCCCGGGCTGACTAGGCACATTTTAGTATTTTTGAATTTGTTAATATGAACACCAATACATCTCAAACTATGACCGTTAGTAAAGCACATTACTCTACGACAGCTGGACGACAATTCAAGATGTGGCGTTTCAGTGGAAGGGGTCCTATGCATCTTGATAACAACAAAACGCCATAACTGCCCTTTGGCGGCTGATTTTTCAATGCAACTTCTGGCGCTTTTGAAGATTGGTAGAGACGTGTAAACGACGTCTAATGACAATCATAACTCAAAAATTACAATTTTTGAGTTGTGGCACTTTTGTAGCAAGGGTGCGATATGTTATTTGAATTAAACACACATGAAATAAAAATTATATATATATATATATAATATATATATATATATATTTGTACAAAAAAGTATAGATTTCAAGAAGTCTAAATAAAAGAAAATTTATTATTTTGTTTTATTGTTCAATTCTTTCACTTTAATGGCAGGATGTAATGAATTAGAAAAGAAAAGATTTAGTCCAATCCAAAATTTTCGCCACCCAATTTCGTATGCAAGTTTGGAAATCTGGTTGTTGAATTAAAGTAAATTTGTGGTTGCAAAGTACAACTAACCCCATATTCTAGCCCAACACGAAGATACTATAATGAATTACTACAAATTTCAATAAATAAATTCAAACTAGATACTTTTAGATAATTATTTTTTCTACAACCCTCCTTTTTAGCGTTTTAAGATATTTTATGAAAGGAACAATGAATGAAATCTTAGACAATATAACTTGCCTTTTCAACTTTGGGTTTTTTAGGTTTCCTACTTTCAGCAACAAAGTCACTGTCATTATCAGAAGCATTACCTCCTGATTTGCTTTCGCTATCCTAAATGAAAATGAGAAAAGAGTGTCAATAATTATATTGAGAAAAACGAATAAAAGAACGAAACATCACTAGACATAAGCTTGTATAAAAAATTGCATTTTTCTTTTTGAGTTATCAGACCTCCAGCTGTGCAACTGGCTATTTTCATAGGCAAATGTAAAAGTAATGAAATTAGCTCATCTCTCAATTTCTACGCCTGTGTTATATTTTTGAACCTAATTCAACCATTTCATCCTTTTAGTAATTATTTTTTTGAAATAGCTTGAACATATCTACTTTAAAAGCCATTTAATTCTGAAAGAGTTTTGCCATGAATGTGTTTAGAAAAAAAGAAAGAAAGAATGTAAGTGGTGTAAAGAACAGGAAGAGCATAACTTTTTCTAGAACCTTGCTTAGATATCTATCATAAAGGCATAATTTGTACAAATTCAATACATATAAATTAGTTTTTATAGATAAAAAAATACATATTTTTAAGAGACTTAGTTAAAAGGAGGTGCAGTGCAGAGAGCAACCTACACTTTTAGTATGCAGAAGAAAAAAACAAATAAGAGAAAATCTGTTTTTCTTTTTCTAAAACCATGTTAAAACTTGACAATTTTACTCAGTTGGAGGTTGGAGACTTCGGCCATGGTTTAGCTGGCAACCAGGAGTTGACAGGGCAATTTTAAAGAAAGTTCTCAATTTATTGAATGAAACTCTTACTTTTATCTATGATAACAGACTAGCATGCAAATACCTACATTTGATGAGAAGAGACATTACGTAACACTTAAATAGCGTTCATGTTATGCGTTTTTCAAAGGGCGCGGCACCCTGCCCGTTTTAAAGTGCAGATGCGCCCTGCCCGCCTTAATCCCCCTGAAACACGCCCTGCCCCACCAGAAAAATTCTAATGATGAGCCTTGCAATTTCCGGGGAGGGGGGGGGGGAGGATGTCCGAAAGAAACTGGAAACTGAAAATTATGAGGTCAGCACTTTCGCTCTCAATGGAATGTCCTTTGATATGGAGGAAGCCAAGCGGGGGAATGGGGTGACTCAGGCCCCCTCCCCCCCGACATACATTGCACCTGTTCAAGAAAAAGCAATTTTTGTTCTTTTGTTCCATGTCCATGTGGTCTGTCGTAGTCTGGTGCACCTCTTTTTGAATAACAATATGCTTGATTATAGCGAAATCAATGAAATGAATCATGAATCACTTGCTTTTCTCCCTTGTTTTTTACAAACAAGTCCAATTGAAAGTTTTTTTGATCATCCTTTCTCTTTTACTGATTCATCTGGTGTTCATCTTTTTTTTCTGCAACAAGTACAAATGAAAATGACATTGGATCAGCCAGAGAGTGATCCCATGACGTCATCTTGTTGGAATGAATTTAGCAAGTGAAGTTGGAGTGGGGAGTTCTCCCTGGAAAATTTATCCAAGCCATAGCTTAAACACTGGTTTTAAGTTTCATAAATCAGTGATGATAACATTGATTTGAAAAGTATTTTGATATCATAAATATTTAAAATGTTCTTACATTTTGGCGATAACTGCAACTTATAGTAACCCTGTTCTGCTCTGATTAGTTTCTGCTGCAACCCTACTTCCTATCCTCTCAGCTATTTTTTTTTTATTTGTTTTCATTTGGATTGGCTCATTATAGACATGTTGGTTACTGTTGATGTTTTTTTCTCTTAATTTATTCGGCATCCTTATCTGATTTAGGAAAATAAAATATCAGAGTAAACAGAATGCTGTCACACTTTTTAAAATAGAAGAAGGGGTTGTAGTTGTTGCTTTCCATCAGGGTTGTGAGATTTAACTGTATCCAGATTTAACTGTATCGAGATTTAACTGTATCGGAGGGGGGGGGGATGAGAGAAAAATTCTAATGGTTGATTTTTTACAACTTTGACTTGAAAATATTCAACCTTTCTCACAAACATCTATGAAAAAAAAAAACACACACAATGAGCATATGAATAAAAATGACTTTTTAAAATTTCATAGTTGGTTTGCTTGATGAATATAGGTAGGAAAAGGTTAAACACTAACGATTGTGAGATCCCTTAATCCTTATTTCCCTGTTATTCGCCCCTTTTTCCTGAGGCAAGACTGTCGTTTCGAATTTTGCAGGGGGCAAAAGAGTATATATTCAATTAAAATTATACCAAAAACCAACAAAAGCCAAGCTCATTAATTTTCCAAAACCAAAAGGGGGGGGGGGCAATTGATCACCAGCCCTGATCCTCCAAAAGACGGCCTGACTTGGTGGGAAAGATATAATAGTCGTTCCGGCTGATGTTTTTCCGTATTAAAGAAGCAAAGACCTTTTATTTATTTTTTTTTTACAACTCTGAAATTCAACACCTCAAATTTATCTCCCAAAATGGCGATATGCCCGAGAGCCTTTCGCCACCACAAAAAGTGCCCTTTTTTCCTTGAAAAGTGCCCTCTTTAAGAAATTTACCCCGCCCTTTTTTCAAAAAAATGTGAACACTACACTTAAAAATAACTAAATAAAATAAATAAACAAACAATGTAATCTTGAAAACAATTGAATCTTACTTCTCCACTGTCAGACACTGCTTTTTTCTTTTTCTTCTTCTTCCCCTTTTTCCTTTCACTTTCAGTTCTGGCCTTTCGTTTTTTGCCTTTCTCTTTTTTAGGTTTAGGAGGTGTTTCAGCTTCCTCCACATCATCCTCATCATCATCTTCTTCATCTGCAGCTGGTGCTTCATTATCATCTATGCCGTTCGAGTTTTCATCTTCAATGTTTTGATTGGAGGCTACGTCTTCATCATTTTCTTGATCATCTGGATCTTCAGGCAAAGTGTTATCATCATCACCATCATCAAGCTCATCTTCTTCTGTACCTATTTAATGCAAATAGCCCATTTAATATTTTGGCACATACATTTCAATTCTTACAGAGATAAATGCCATCAATATATGCATGGTAGGAAGAAAATTTTAAGACTATTTTTCAACTTTCTAGCAGCTGAGGTGGAAATTTGCCAGTTGAAAATAAAAAAGAATGTACAAAGAAATTAGGTATTTTTATTTAAAAAGAAACTTTTTATTGAATTCCGAAAGTGGCTTTTTGCAGCATAAAATTAATAGGAAACTTTTATTTAATTTCTGCAGAACGAACTTCCGATTAACTGTGAGTGGATTATCTACTTCGTGGATAATCTGAAAGCACAAGTTTTTTTCTTTTCAATACCTTTCTTTCAGATAGAACATATTTCCACGATGACAGAAGAGACTTTGACTTTCTTTTAATTTCATTTGTGTACGAAAAAATCGTTAATATGTTCCAAAAAGAGGAAGATTTGACCTCGACATGGAAAATTTTCAGCATTTCATAATGGCAAATTAGTGACTTTTCAATTTGTCAATTTTCCCTTTTTACACCTACCCCCTTCTTTGATTGGACGCAATACCGCCATGAAAGTCAAAAATGCTTTCAAATCAAATAGTTTTATTTCAAGATGCGAATGCTTCCTTTTTAAACCAAAAAGAACAGGTTTTGAATATTTTCCTATTTTTAGCTTTGAAAACAATGAAGTCTTTGTATGAAATTCTCATTTCTGTAAAATTTAATAATATATTTTAGAAAATATTCTATTAGAACTTGGTAACAATAATATTATGCTTTACATTACATACTAAAAAGGAAATGAGTAGCTCGAAAAGCTAAATATATAAATAAATATCTCAAATTACAAACAAATTTTAACAATTATTAATTTACTACTGCAAGCATAAGTAGCTAAAACACACAAGTTAAACATTCCATTTTGTGTTAAATACAGAGGAAATTTAAGGACAAGTTTAAATATTCAAATCTCCTCCCAAAAACAATATCCATTGTTCTTAAAAACAAGTTGTGCATTAATGATGTAGTTTCGAAGCATGGTCTATTGAGAACAAACTTTAAACATAATTTAAATTATCTTTCAATTTTAAATACATTTAAAGATGCCAACTGAGCAGAAATTTTATGTTTTAGAAAATGTACTAGATTTAATATTTCTCTTATTGTGAGTTAAATTTGTGTTAGCATTATTATTCTCAGAACATATTTGTGGGAGTTCAGTAAGGTTTATTTAGAACAAACTTCAGCCACAATTTAATTATCTTTCTATATTTTGAATAAATTTAAAAAACGCCATTTGTGCAGAAATTTTATGTGTTAAAAAATGTACTGGATTTGTAATCTCTTTTGTGAGCATGAGCTAAATTTGTGTTTGGTATAATTATTATCAAAACATACATGTGGGAGTTCAGTAACTAATGAGATCAGTATTTAAAAATATAATGCATGTAATCTTGGCGGACTTGACAAATTATCTAACAAATGAAAGATTTTCTGCCATTTTTTATTATTTACAAAAGGCATTCAATTTCAATTAAGTTTTTAAGAACTTCAGGTTTTTATTTAATCAGAAAGATTTCTTAGAGAAAATGCCCAATTCTTTGGTGTTAAAATACATAATTTACATTAGTAATAACGAATAAGTTTAGAAGTGTTAAAATGATATCCTTGTCAGACCATCAATGATTTATTTTTGAAAATTCAGCTTAGGAGAATAAATATTTTACTAAAACGGAAGTCAGATAAACTTTTATAAAAGCTATTATGATATTAATCAGCAAACTGTGAAAAAAAATTATTAGCTCAAGATATTTTTAAAATTAAACTTTGAGATTTGTCCAAAGCGAGTATGGATCCAAAAACCTAATAGTAACTCACTGCATAATTTTTAATTTTCTTGAAATGTTGTTACTACTTATGTTAATTTAAAGCTCCGATTGAATCTTTGCTATCAAAATCTCAAGATCTCTTTTTTTTAACCAACGTGATAAAAAAAAGGGTAAGTCCTTGTTTAAGTCTGGTAACTGAAAGGAATGGCATTCACTTATTATAGTAATTACTGATGATATGTTTTCCACAAAACAGCAAGAACAAAGACAGTATTA